>JABUQX010059210.1:15000-30000 GCA_015478945.1 Trachelipus rathkii | reverse complement strand
TTAAAACTGAAAGCTTTGACAGAAGAAGACGCTATAAAATCAAAAAATTCAGATGCTTGAGAAGAAAAAGTTAACCTAAATCTCCCCATTTAGAAATTTTGTGATCACGGTGGACGTTATTCACCTAGGCCTATTAATGTAAACTTTTAATTTATTTTCTTTTGTATAATATAACTGTTTACTTTTGGAAATAAAAAAGAGTGCGTTGGACGGTTATGGGGAAGGTGGCTGATTACTATAAAAAAAATATATTTTTTTTAAATTTCATGCCATGATGATGAACAGTTTCTACAGTAAGATTTCAATAATTTTAATGTACTGAACTGAGTAAATAGGCTGGGCAATAATGATTACTAGATATTTATACGCCAAAAATAACGAAACACGCTTGTCAGGGAAAATTTGCGGATTGGGTCAGGGATCAAATTCAAATTTCAGTGTGAACCCTGATATATATATATGTCAAGTAAGGGCCGATTGCTTCCTTGCGGGTTCTTGTAAAATATAGATCTATTCTGTTGTCTAGGGATAATGAGCCTCGCTGTTTAGCGAGAGAAATCTTTTCCTTATAAGTTCTAACGATTCAATTCTGAAGAATATTACAAGGTGAACGAAGTGAACTCCTGATGAAAAGATAAAGTACTACTTTATAATATTTTAATAGATATTTAAAGCACGAGTGATTAGGGCCAAAAAGCCCGCATACAAACTTTACATTATATATATATATATATATATATATAATATATATATATATATATATAATATATATTATATATATATATATATATATATATATATATATATATATATATATATATATATATAATAGCTTTATATATATATTTAATTATATATATATATATATAATATATATATGATATATAATATTACTAGTATAGCTAGATAGTATGATCGATCAGTGATGAGTGATGGCTATGCCTGGCTAATATATATCTAGACGGTATCCAGATTACCGAAAAAATTTACAGTATTTTTGCAGAAGTATATATAACTGATGCTGAGTTTATAATTAATTTTAGCATAGAATTCGCATGGGTGATCAAAGTTAATGAGTACCCTTGGACGTAGATTGCTAAAGGTTAATCTCGGAATCATTATTGAATCTACTAGAGTACCAGTAGTAAATTTGCAGATGGCATCCGGTTCTCGAGAGTAATTTTGGCCGGATAGCCGAGAGGCCCTGGAATGAAATTTTAATTCCGGCCGGAGTTTCTGGCGGAGAATGGAAATTTCATTTAACTGTACCCTCTACTATATATATATCATGTCGTATATATAATATATATATATATATATATATATATATATATATATATATATAATATTATATATACTGTAGTGTAAGTACATCGTAATATATATTATATTGCATTTAAAATAAAGTTTATGATCATTGACCATATATATATATGATATATAATATATATTAATATATAATATATATATCTGACCATTATATGTATATATTATATGTATATATATATAATATATAATATATATAATATATATATATATATATATATATATATATATATATATATATATATATATATTATAATATATATATATAGTATATATATATATATTAATATACTATATTATATGATATCATATATAATTATATATATCAAGGATTGACTCTAAACATGCAATTATCATGCACTTCCTCGTCCTTTATCCAAGTAGTAACTACCTAGAGAAATTACACTCCTTGAAGAGGGCTAAATTTTAGTAGATGCACAAATTGGGCTAACAACTAAGTTTACTGGAATACAAAAATCTCAAAATTTGCCAAAACACAAGCTTATCCAAGATGTGGAAACAAGAGATTTCACATATTATATGCTGCAATATGATCATAGAGCAAAAATTGCATACTATATATTTACAAATTCCGAAAACAATCTAGAATATCTTAAAATGCAAATCATATGGAAGCCTAATGAGAATATAATTGATTGCTACATACCACTTGAAGAATTAACTAAAAGAACGAGTGATGATGATGTAGATTTTTCTTTTGTAATATCTGCCAGTTATGCATGAAAATATTTAGCAAAAAACTGGAAGGATACCGGTGTAAAAACTATGAAAGATGAATTTTAAATTCTGTTACTAAACGTTTTGGTACCCACCCCCCCACCCCCACCCCCCCCACCCATTAAAGAGAAGTAACTTTATGTACTTGCAACAGTTTTAAATCCACAATTACAAATTAGCTCCCTATGATATTATTGATCAGAATAAAATACAATATTTATGCTCAAAGAAGAAAGTAAAACTTTTTATAGAACCTAAAGAAAATAATTACATTAAGTTCAGAATTCTGAATGAACAAAATGAATGATCAAAATGATCAGTCTGATACAGATTCAAATGAAGAATCTGAAAATGAAACGGCAGATCTTGAGAAAGAAACATTCCATTTTCTGGAGTGCTTTGATGAATGCTACAGGAAGACAAAATCGTCAGAAAAAATGAAGAATATTCAGATACATCAAACAAAGTGGAACTGATCAAAGGAGATAAAAGTTAAAATGCAAACGTAGAAGCCGCAGTGAGATAGAAAAAAACATGAATTAGAAAATACTATTCAAACTACCGGTGGATAATAAACTATTTTGGCACACCACTTTGGTAACGAAATCGGATCATGATCCCACTGTTATGGTAAAGAAATAAAAAGCTCTTTAATCCTGATGTGCATCTTGCCTGAAATTGAGTACAAAATATCGTTATGTGCTTCCACCTTCAAGTGTATTTAGCGAGAGATGTTTAGCCAAGCAGGAAATTTTTATACAAGTAAAAGGAATCGTCTTTCTCCAACCTAGCTGAATCAGCTCCTGTTCTTCATCATAATTTTAAGAGCATTTGATTTAAATATTATAGAATGGTTACCTAAATAGCAATGCATAAGCTATTTAAATTCCCTTCACTGACTTTGTGTTTAACAATATGATTTAATTTTCTCAAAAAATTCTGTTGTGATACTCTATACAGTATCGATAACAGCTGGTACATGCACTTTATAATATATAATACTATATATAGTATATAATATATAATATATTATATATATATATATATATATATACTATATATAATATATATTATATATATATATATATAGTAATTATACCGTTATATACCTATATATATATATATAATATATATATATATATATATATATATATATAGATATATATATATAATATATATATATATATATATAAGTATATATCTATATATATATAATATATATATCATATATATAGTATTATATATATATATATATAAGTTTATATCATATATATATATAATATAATATATAGTATATAAAACTTGCTAAGTTGGTGAGTTCTTTTGTGAGCAAGCACCCTAAATAAGAGGTTGGTAATTAGAAAACCATATTTGAAATGATGTTTTTATCACATAAGTAAAATATGAAATAAGTATAAAAGTAATAAAAGTGCCTTCTGTTGAGATACTCTCTCTCGTAGGGAACTGGTAACAGTCACAGCCTTTTCCAGCGCGTTTTTCGAACTTGCCTCTGACTCTTCGTTTAGCGAAGTTCTGTGATCGAAATTCAGTAAGCAGCCTTCTTGAAGTTTATCGGCTCTTGCTTGGGAAGGATTTCTGAAGAGAGATCTTGAGTGAGTTTTCTTTCTTCTGATTCTTAATAATTGCATCTGACTCTGTATCTGACTGAAGAGCATCTATCAAAAGAACGGGTTTTATATTATATTTTCAACTTTGATATGCTAAATTTTGATCGCGCATATCTTAGCTATAAGTACGAACATAAATTAAATATTATTTTACAAAGTTATAATGGAGTACTAAATATATATATATGATATATATATATATAATATATGATATATATATATATATATATTTAAAATTATATATATATATATATATACCTATATATACTAATATATAGTATATTAATCATATATATATATACTATCATCATATAGTATATAGTATATAGTATATATATATATTTATAATAGATTATATATATATATATATATAGTATATATATATATAGTATATAGATATATATAGTATATATATAGTATATATTAATAACTATATATATTATATACCCGATATATATATAATAGTATATATATATATATAGTACGTATATATATATATATATATAATATATATTAATATAATATATATATTACTACTATTATATATATATACATATATTATACATATATCAGTATATATATATATATATATATATATATATATATATATATATATATATATATATATATTATATATATATATATATATATATATATATATATTATATTATATTTATATATATATGAATATATATTAATAGATAATATATATATATATATATATAATATATATATATATTATATATATATATATATATAAAATATATTTATATATATATATTATATACTGATATATTATATATATTATATATTATTATATATATAATATACGTATATATATAGTATATATTATATATACTTTATTCATATATATATAATTTTATATAATATATATATACCGTATATTATACTTATATATATATTATAGTATATATAATAATATATATACATATATATACTATAATTATAAATATATATATATAGTATATGATTGTTTCAAATGTTAGTTTGTTAAACTTAAAAGCTGCTTAAACAATTTAAGAGATTAAGGAATATCATATGCTCAAATTTTTAGTCTTTTGGCTATATGGCATGTAGTTTAAAAGTTCTTTAACCAATTTTGTTTACTTATTTTCTCTTAATTTAAGCTAGATTTATCAAAAGTGTATTTTTTGTTAGTGGTAGTCATTTTGGATATCCAAAACAATTTTTAATTGTTTATCAAAATGGATTAGTCAATTTAGTAAATGATGTCATATAGGCCCTATTTATATTATTTATATAATTATTATAGTTATAATATATTATTTAGTTTACTTAATATTATCACTACAACAAAAAAATATTAAAAAATTATTTTTTTAACACTTTTTGGTATGAAATCAGTTTCCTTCTACATAAATTTAATTTCGTGTTATGTTTATTAAATGTCTCATTATTACTTTCAATGAATTATAACTTTTTATTTTCAAAACTACCTTTAAAAAATATAGGTCTCCGGCCGGAGAAAGCCGGAGACTAGTGGTCTCCGGCCGGAGCCGGAACTCCGGCCAAGCCGGAGATCCGGTGCATCCCTAATAATAATAAATTGATAAAATAATAAATCTTTCCATAATTTAGACGATAGATATTTGATGCAGTCTTTTTAGCCGATCGTGAGTGATGAAGCTCAAGTTCTCGACCTCGGTGTTCTTGTAACGTGACACCCCCCCCCCTTCTAAGAAGACATTGGGGTATGGAACCAATCGTCTTGGCACTTCTACGTCGTTGAACGATCCATTGAAGCCAACTATCACGTTACCATCTTCATTCTCGAACTGGAGAATAAGCTTCATACTACACATCATTATTCTGGAATTCGTGGGTCTTTCCTCGGGTGGACAACAATCGGATCGCAAGATGAACTCCTCGTCTTTTCTACGACGTTTATACTGTGGCACTGGTCTTAACCACATTGGCAGGTTTCCCATTTCGCGTCCTATGTCTAAGTTTCCTTTCTCCTGAACTTCTACTCCCTGTTCCATAAATAACCTCAGTTTAAATGGGTGTAAGATGGCGTCGTTGCTTTTAAACGCATTTGAGTTTGGTTTGTCAGTCCTTGACTTAAGTAAACTACACCCGATTGATTCGGTTTGTTCGTTCACTTCGTTTAAGGCGCAGGCGAGCTTTGCCAACTCGTCATTATTATTGATATTAGCACCGAGTCCCTGGGTATTCCTGACATCGGTCATCTCTTTCCCATATTTGATGCTAGCGGCGTCTTTGGAATCCGCTGCTCCTCTGGTTTTGATATCGATGACTTCGGGTTCAAGGGCGCCTTCGATGTTTCCAATTAGCAAATCATATAATGCACCATCCAGGCGGAGTGCTTCAACCTCTCCTGTGTAAAATGGCGTTTCAACAAAAATATGTGCTTCCGGTACTATCCTCAAGGTACTGTCAATCAGTAACATTTTCCTAAAGTTACCTGTGAATTGTCTTTCATCGACAAGGTTGCGTTTAATAATTAAACCACTGCATCCAGTATGCCTTAAAACGTTGACGCGTTGACCTTTTACTTTTCCATGTGCAATGGGCATTTGGTTGTCATCTTTCGAGGTTTATCGACATGACAGTGATATTACCGGTATAGATTTACCTTCTACGTTGATTTTGCCATCATGGATGAAATTACGTACGTCGTCGACCTCTTCGCTTGAATCTAAGCGGCAGGAGGCAGGAACGTTATCTCTCCTGGGAATGTGGTATTTGTTATCAGCAGCATTTTTTCATTTCGTTAGGCCCCTGACGTCTTAAATTGCCACGTTTATCGTGACTGTAGGTTCTGCCACTTTTTGTTTGAGATTGGCCATCTCGTTCGTGGATGAATGAACAGGTCTCCATGGTCATGACCCTCTCTCCGCATCTGCCGCAGTCTTAGAATAAGAACTGTGCCCTCCGGTTGAACTTATGGATTCTTTTGCCCTCGTCGTTAAGAGGGGGCTGAAATGATGTTTGGCATCGTTCTGTTCGAGACTCAATTTACTTCCTCTCGCCTGGAAATATTTGTCAGTGCGAGACGCTAATGAATCTAAGTCAGAGAGTCCACTTTCACGAATAGGAGTTTCATCTTCCTGCTGATTTGCGTCCCTAAGTTTAATTCGATAATCCTCCTCCGTATGATTATATTATTGAGTTAATAATGCTTGCTTGAGGTTAGCAAAGTTAGTCGTCTTCGGATGGGAGGTTACTAAATACTGACAGGGTGCGTCCAGTAAGGGAGTTGCAGCTTAAATAGAAAATGACCACAAGCCGCATGCCCATTTAGGAGGCTGTATGCAACTCGCATAATAGCCAAATCTTTGATATAGGCATCCCATTTCTTCGTCAGTAGCCTCGTTGCATGGTGCTAAAATTATACTTTTGGCGTTTGAGGTGACCGTTGCCGCCTTTTTTTACAACGGTGTTGTAATTGCGCTGAAGTCTGATAGCGATCCAGTTTCATGACTTTATACGCTCGGCTTCTGCATTTCCTTTTCACGGAGTATAGCCTTTCGTTCATCTTCGTCTTTCTTAGCTTGAATCTCTTCTTTCTAAGGACAGCTTTACGTTCGTCCTCGTCTTTCTTAGCTTGAATCTCTTCTTTCCTAAGGACAGCTTTGCGTTCGGCTTCTTCGGCGAAAGCACGTTCCCTTTCTTTGATGAACTCTACAGCTTCTTTGTTCTTAAGGCCAAGATCCTTGGCTATTTGGACTATCGCTTGTAGGTCCATCGTGGAGAATAGTTATACAAAGAATCAGGAGGAAAATAGAACTTTTCGGACAGGCCAACCAATTTGTCAAGAAGGGCCGATTGCTTCTTGCGGGTTCTTGTAAATATAGATCTATTTCTGTTGTCTAGGGGATTAATGAGTCTCGCTGTTTAGCGAGAAGAAGATCTTTTCCTTATAAGTTCTAACGATTCAATTCTAAAGAAAGTATTACAAGGTGAACGAAGTGAGCTCCTGATGAAAAGATAAAGTACTACTTTATAATATTTTAATAGATATTTTATACACCAAAAGAAGGCAAAAAGCCCCATACATAACTTTACATTATATATAGTATAGTATATATATATAATATATAATATATATATATATATATATATATATATATATATATATATATTATATATATATATAATATATATAATATATATATATATATATATTATAAAATATATAATATAATATATTATTATAATATATATATCTAAGAACGGTATCCAGATACCGAAGTAAAATTACAATATTTTGCATATATAACTGATGCTGAGTTTATAATTAATTTTTAGCATGAATTCGCATTAGCTGATCAAAGTTATTGTATGGAGTTCTATCATTTAATATCATCTCTTGGATAATAATAATAATAATAAATTGATAAAATAAATAAATCTTTCCATAATTTAGACGATAGATATTTTGATGCAGTCTTTTTAGCAGGATCGTGGAGTGATGAAGCTAAGTTTTCTCGACTTTGGTCAAACAAAAATTATATTTTGGGATATATTAGATATATATATATATATAATTTATATATATTATATATATATATATAATATATATATAATATATATTATATATATAATATTATATATATTTATATAATATTATATATATTATATATATATATAATATATATATAATAATATATATATATATATATATATATATATAGCTCAAGTCCTAAATAAGGAGGCGTTTTTAAAATCGATTGAAAATGCCCTATAAGCGAAGAAATTCCCGAAAATATTTAATATAATTCTAAAACAATGTTTATTAAAACAATTCTTCTTTAATATTTTTGGCTTCACACTCGTTAATCGTTTATTTGCAGTCAATTTTTTCTTATACGAATATATATACACAGTATATATTTTTTTTCCTTTTTATTTTTAGCTTCTATTTACTTCTTAGTCATTTTTTTTTTTACTATTTTCATTTATTTTTATTTTTTTTAGTTTTAACTGTTTTTATATATTTATTTATTTACTTTATTTATTTACTTGATTTTACTTTTGTAGCATGTCTCAAAAATATTGCATCAAATATTTTCATTAAAACATTAAAATTTGAAATTGACGCTTCAAATTTTTTTCAAAAGTTTAATAATATGCAACAATATTATGCAACAATATTAATATTATGCAACAATAATATAATCATTTTATGAAAATAAAGTGCTATGGTAATAAAGTTTTCTGGGAATGTCGAAAAAATCCTTGTTTGAATAAGAAAATTTCTGTGAAAAAAGAAACTTGGTTGGAGGGTTCTAGTTTGCTTCTCTCTAAAATCCTATTATTTATTTACTGCTGGTCAGAAGAATTGACGAACATTAAGTTTTGTAAAAAAGAATTAAATATATCAAAGCAAACAGCAATTACCTTTAATAACTACTTGCGTGAGGTAATTAATTTATTTCTATTTTTTTCAATTTTTTCTTTAGTTCAGCGTTAGGTCTGGTTGTAGTTAGTTGGCTTAGTTTACGTTAGCGTAGGTTAGCTAGGTTAGTTAAGGTTAGCGTTAGTTTGGTTGGTTAGGTATTTAGATATGTTGGTAGGTTAGGTTGGTAGTTAGGTTAGGTTATGTAAGGTTAAGTTAGGTTAGGTTACCTAATTTTATAGTTATCCATTATCAATTTTGTATTTTAATTTTTTTTTTCGATTTTGCAGGTATATGCTGGTGAACTTCTTGAAAACCAATTATGTATTAATGGTCCTGAACAAACGGTAGAAGTTGATTAAACTCATTTCTCAAAAAGAAAATACAACAAAGGCAGATTGGTCACAGGACAATGGGTTTTTGGTGGAGTTTGTAGGGAGAGTAAACAGGTATTTATGGGTGAGGTTCCAAATAGAAACGAAAATACTTTAATTGAATGTATTAAAAAATTTATAAAGCCAGGAAATATTTTTATTAGTGATTGCTGGGCTTCATATAATAATATTAGAAAAATTCCTAATTATAATTTTAAACATTTCACTGTAAATCACAGTAAAAATTTTGTTGATAGTCAAACCGGTGCTCATACTCAAAACGTTGAAAGTAAGAAGTGTATTCTTAAATATAAAAATAAAATACGTAAAGGAACGAATTGGAATTATTTAACATTTATATATATGTCGTGAATTTCTGTGGCGTTTCAGGATGATCAAACAAATGTATTCGAAAGAAAAATGAATGATATTGCTCTCTCTCTCTCTCTCTCTCTCTCTCTCTCTCTCTCTCTCTCTCTCTCTCTCTCTCTCTCTCTCTCTCTCTCTCTCTCTCTCTACTGTCTTCCGCTCCTGCTCTCTCTCTCTCTCTCTCTCTCTCTCTCTTCTCTCTCTCTCTCTCTCTCTCTCTCTCTCTCTCTCTCTCTCTCTCTCTCTCATATATATATATATATATATATATATATATATTATATATATATATATATAATATATAAGTTATATATATATATATTATATCTATAGATATTATAAACAATAATGCTTTCGATCTTCACTTATTTCTTCTTAATTAGCTATTACAAAAGTAATTGAATTTTTTTTTTACCCATTATTAATGGGGTTTCACCCTTAAAATGATATTAAATTCTTATCTCTTTTGCGCGATCCATACATCTAGCCTCTTTTATTTAGACTTGTACCATATATATAATATATAATATATATTATATATATATCTATAATATATATATATATAATTAATAATAATATATATATATAATATATATTTAGTGCCATTATTTACAGTGGTAAAAGTATAGTATCGTGTATCGGCAAAAAATTTAGTGTATCGGGTAGTGAAAAATTGTGAGTACTTAGTATAGGTAATCGGACTAAAATTTTGGTATCTGTACAAACACTAATATATATAATAATATATATATATATATATATACTATATATAATAGTATATAATATATATATATATATATATATATATATATATATATATATATATATAATATGATATATTAATATATATATATAATTATATTATATATATATATTATAGATAGTAGAGTTCACTTGATAAGTAATAGTAAAATTTAATTTTATAACAGCTGCAAAAGACTCGCTTTACAAAAGTGTTGCTTTGAATTTTTTATTAAATTTAAGTGTTAATTAATATGAATCTAAATTTAAAAATAAAATTAATTTTTTTCCTTATTTGTCTTTGTTTTTTTTACATTCACAAATTTACATTTTCTTTTATGGTTAAATGTTGAATTTGTCTTGCCTAAAACAAAGATATTTAAAAAGGAAATCATTTGATGACTAAGATATTTTCTAAAAATATTTGTTTTTTTCTTCTCCATTCATATTAATTTTCTTTTTGTACAGACCCTCACTATCGATGTTGGTGAAGTAGGAAAGGATTCCAAAATGAAAAGTTCTTTAAGAAGAAGACCTCAAGCATCAGCAGCGCAGAATCAAAGCATGAAAAAGAATTATCGGGAAAACCTCAGTTGCAAATATTGTAATTTAAGTTTTAAAAACAAAGATCCGTTAAAAAGGCATTTAAACAAATTACATTGAAAAGAAAGTCGTTAATTGCAGCATTGTAGTTATGAATTTAATCGGAAATCAAATTTAAAAAGACATCTGCTAATTCACAGCAACTCAAAATTATTTAAATGTTCTGAGTGCAGCTATGAGTGTAATCAGAAAGGACACTTAAAACGGCACATGCTTAAGCATCGAGATACAAAGTTATTTAAATGTTCTGAGTGCAGCTATGAGTGTAATCGGAATGAGAGACCATAAGATACACATGCTTATTTTTTTTTTTTTTCTTTTTTTTTTTGTTATCATCAAAAGAAGATAAATTATTTAAATGGCTGAGTGCAGACTATTGAGTGTATTCAGAAAGGAAACTTAAAACAGCACATGCGTAAAGGCTCGAGCATACAAGTTATTTAAAGGTGGATTTCTGGTGCAGCTATGAATGTATCTAAGATAGACATAAGATCATACAATGCTTATCACGAAAATATAAAATATTTAAATGTGGAAAATGGTGTATGGGATAAAAAGAAACTTAAAAAAGCACATGCTGAAGCATCGAGATACAAAGTTATTTAAATGTTCTGGAGCTATGAGTGTAATCAGAAGAAATACATGAGAATACACATGCTTAATCAGTAAATATAAAATTATTCTAAATGTGCTGAGTGCAGCTTTGAGTGTAATCAGAAAGAAACCTTAAAAAGATCACATGCTTAAGCATCGAGAGACAAATAATTAAAATGTCTGATGTGCAGCTATCGATGTAAATAAAAATGAATATAAAATGAATAATAATCACAAAATATAATATTCTTTTGAGAATGTAGCTATGAGTGTAATATAAAAGAAGGAGACTTAAAACATCACATTCCATATCACTGGATACAAAGTTATTTGAATGTTCTGAAGGGAAGGTATTCCTGGAATAGAAGGATGTCATGAGATACCACATGCTTATCACGAAAAATATAACATTATTAATGTGCTGAGTGCAGCTATGAAGGTAATGAGAAAGGAAACTTAAAAAGCACATGCTTAAGCATCGAATACAAAGTTATTTAAATGTTC
The DNA here is from genome assembly GCA_015478945.1 of Trachelipus rathkii. Lineage (NCBI taxonomy): Eukaryota > Metazoa > Arthropoda > Malacostraca > Isopoda > Trachelipodidae > Trachelipus > Trachelipus rathkii. The sequence goes on along the minus strand of JABUQX010059210.1, from coordinate 17,719 downwards.
TGAGTGCAGCTATGAAGGTAATGATAAAAGAAACTTAAAAAAACATTTGCTTAAGCACGTAAGTAAGTAAGTAACACCTTAAAAGGGAGAAATAAAAAAATAAATAAATAATAATAATTAATCATTATTAGGAAGAAAATGTTGTAGGCTGCAAAAGATTCTTAGATGATTGAATGCGGCGAAGTAAAAATCATGCCTTTTGTACAAGGGCTTTTCTTTACTAGATGCTATTAATTTACTTAAATGTTAAGAAAAATAGTCGAAAACCAAAGAATATGCGATCCATCGAAAAGTTCGCTTCACGAAACATTAAATAATTCGTAAGTTTAAATCGAAGAAAACATTTAAACTAATTGTATTAAGTCTTATTAATATTTCATAGGAAGGAGTAAATAGTTTATAAGTTTAAAAAAGAATATTTCCTTTGGGGCTTATACTAAAAGTCATCAAGGTCTACATTAATTAAACACAAGTCACGAAGAATAATTTTATTACTATTTAATTGAAGAAAAGTTTTAAATTCTTTATTAAATTCGATACCTTATTTAAACCATAAAATTTAAGTGAAATAAATTGAGGAAAATTCTGCTACAAATTATTAAATTTAAGCAAAATCGAATGAGGCAATGAGACTTCAAAGCTTATCGGAAATCAATTCTTGAATGAAAATCAGAGTTTAAAACGAAAGTTATATTAATACAATATTATAATAACTGATAAAATATTCGATGTATTTTATGTAAAGTCCTAAAGATTGTAGTAGATGTTCCAAAATGACTTAAAAAATTGTCATTGTTAATTACTACAAAATTATTATAAATCAAAATTTATTCTGAAAATAATTAAGGCCGATGATATTCAGAAGTTGAAACTGGATTCGTATCTTGCAGATAAACTAATTTGTTATTCATAATACTGTTGTATAGTAAATTTTAGTTCAGTCTCGTAATATGGTAAAAATTTTCACGTCCTAATCGAATAAAAATCTAACAAGAATATTAAAAGCTCAATGTAGATTCTTAATTAGACACATATGGAGTAAATATCCTTAAAAACTTTTCTTTGCTCTTATTTATAGATGAAAACAAGACACTGATAATGACATCCTTCCCCCATTTATCTTTTTACACATCGACCTTGAGAAATCTTCACAAGATTTAAATTATTGTCATTGAAACCAGTGAGTTATGGAACGATAACACAGGAGTAGTCCATCCAGCCAACATATAAGAGTGGAAATGTGAAAAAATGTGATGATGCACACATAACTTAGAGCATCAGAAAGATACCGTAAAAGAATACCGGAGAGCGTACTGAGCTAATGTATTATATTAAAAGAACAAAATAGAATGAAAATTCTGATCAAATAAGACGTACCATAGTTCATCACTAGATACTGAGTCGCACTCCCACCCTCTCGCTTAGAGACGAACCACACCGGTACGTGCGGAGCCCCCACCACCCACAATGCTGCCGAGTTGGTAGAGCTTTTTCGTAACGGCCGAAAATGGTATCTGGCCGAGGTGCGTTGTACGTTTGTTCTTTTGTTTTTTGTTTCGTTGATTTTTTCCCCCTTTTGTGGTTCCCCTCCTTTTCCATTCTATGTTCTTAGTTGTTATTTGTGTTATGTATTAATTGTTTTTGTTATTTTTTTCCTTTTTTTTTATATTTCTTATATTATTTTATTTGATTTTCTTATTTTTTGTTACTTTCTTCTTATTCTTTATTCTATTATTATTTTCCGTTCCATTCCCCTTACCCTCCCTTCCTCATTTAGTCCCGCTCCTTCCTTTTCTGTACGTACTACCCTACGTAGCCCTGTTCTTCTCTTCTGAGGTCTCCCCATCCCCTGCTTCCTGTAGCTACGGCTGTTGTCTCTGTAGTGTGGCATGGGCCCATCTTGCCTCCCTCCTACGTGGTGTGGGGGTACCAGGTTAAAAACCGGTTTTGTTGCCTTTTCTCCGGGCAGGCTATTGTTAGGTCCCGAAACCTTCCCTAACCTGTGAGGAGCTGTCCTGCAACTTGGACGCATAATCTTGGGCGTCGCTTTATCCGTGTGGGACGGCTTTATTTTCCACTTTGGACTGGACGCGCTAGTCCGGGGCTTTCCGAGCCACACCCAGTGCCACCTACGGGGTGGGGTTTTAGGAGGAGTATTTTGCCTTGTGGCCTGTGTGCGACGTTACGCTGCCGGGGATTTAATGTTTCTATTCATCATTTTGTATTGAATTGTGTTTATTTATGCGGTGCTGAGTTTTGAGAGGAGTATATTTTCCATGGTAAAGATAAATCTACAAAGTATTACCGTTTCAGAAGCGCAAATCTCCATCTGGCGGGTCCCCAACCCGTCCCTCCCTGGCCGTTCCCAGCCTGCGACCAGCCGGCTTTGTGCCTTTGTTGCTTGAAATGGTGTTACTACCACCACCCACCCTATCGCCCTCGATTCCGTTTCCCGTTAAGGGACCTCTAGCCAGGCTGAGCTGTTGTGGCTCTGAGACACCCTGTCCTCCATCTTTCATTTGCCATTCCAGGAGACCCTGCGTCCGGGTTCCATCCTAAAAACGCCGTTATAAACCAACCCGCGACCACTTTTCCGACCTCCCTCCAGGGTCCCGGGTTCTTGATTCTACCCGCTTTATTTTTATTACATTTCAACGTCATCTCGTCCTGATTCTGTGAATGCCAGCTCATCCTTAGTGATGCTTTGGAAGCTGCTCTT
>JABUQX010059210.1:0-10000 GCA_015478945.1 Trachelipus rathkii | reverse complement strand
GGTAAAGTATTGGAAAGCATCAAATGTTGTCTCAAAAATATTGCAAAGTCCAAATACAGATCTTCAGAAAGCAACTTGCCTATTGGGACAAGCAAAATCAAACTTATGTGAGCTAAGACACAAATTTGAAGATGTGGTGAGAGAAGCTACGGAGTTAGCACATCATTGGAACGTTGAAGACAAAATTACTCCAGACTCAATACAGATCTAAAAAGTTTTTTTGATGAGCTTTTTATCTGATGAAAGAATTGAAGACCCATTGAAAGCTTAGAATTAAGCGGTTTTTCAATAAATCTCTTGGATTATATTAAATGAAACCGATAGACTATCGTTTCATTAGCATGAAGCAGTAATGAGTTATTTTCCATTTCTTCCTGCTGCAAGTAGCAGAGCTAGAAATGAAAAGTTGCAAGAAAAGGCTACAAAATTGGTTAGAAAAATACATTTATATTTATCTTTCGCGATATATTGAAACAATTACATCACCTTCAAAGCACTTAATGACTACAGTAATTTGAAATGAAAAATATAGGTAACTATTAAGATTAGCAAACTTTATAGTAGAAACAGTGTACCTTAGCACAGTTAGCTTTACTAAGACATTGTATGTCACAGCAGTTACAGTTGTATTTGACGTTTACCAGTAAACATCTTGCAACACTAAAGGGTGTTTTCAAAGCGGCAAGTTAATAAAAACTTTTGCAAGGAACAATATGACACAAACAAGGCTAAGTGCATTTGCTTTATTAAGCATTGAAAATGGAAACAGTCGTCTTTGATCTGAAGAAGTTGGTTAATAAATCATGCAATGAGCAAAGACGTTTTGCAGAAACTATAACAAGCATTCCATCCTTCATCGAATATCTTTAACAATGCAAGAATCAGATATTCCCGAATTTTTGGAAAGTGAACATCGTTATTCTATAATTTCTTGGCGTATATAATACCGTAGATTATTTATATATATATATATATATATATATTACTATATAATATAATAGTTATATATACTATATATTATATATATATATATATATGTATATATATATTTATATATTATTATATATATATATAGATATATTAACCTATATTTGAACTCATGTTTGTAGGAGGAGGGGGGGTGGAAGTTATAATATTTAAGTTATACATTTGGGAAGCAGGAAATTTAAAAGATGTTGCTTTGAGAATTTTGAATAACATTTTTTATACAAAAAAAGTGAAAAGTCTTTTAATACATGTTTTCTTTTCCCTTTTAATGAACATTTATACTCATTTTTACATAGTTTCCAAAAATGTCATTACTTTTATGCAAATATCTAATTTCGCCCATAAAAAGGAGTAGCCTACTAATCAATGCATAAAGCAATATATATATATATATTATATATTATATATTAATGATTATTAGATTATATATATAGCTATATAATATATTATAGATATATATATATATATATATATATATATTTAATATATATGGTCCAAAGGGGCCCATTTCCACTTTGGCGGGGGGCCCAATGACTCTTAGTTACGAGCCACTTGCAGAGATCCTCATGTTTCTAACTGCAAGGGCCACACGCCAGCCTCCTCGGTCCACTGCCACCTTTTCCCGTTGAAGAAGAAAATCCTGAAGCAGTGCCCATTCTAAATAATGACCGTCGGAGGCTACTACGCGGGCGAGAGAGAAGCGGCCATCTTCCTCTTTCTTATGCAGCTGCAACGTCCACTCCATCTCTGCGATTGCTTCTACCGTTGCCCATCGCCCCCGTGCTTTGTGTCCGGAACTTGTTCCGCTTTCACGTTTGACCATTCGACTTTCCGTGTCGTTACCGGATCACCTGTTTCGGTGGTTTCTGTGGCTCTGGACAATTGTCTTCTCCCAATAAAAAAAAAAAAAAAACCTCTCCCCCCTTTCCTGAAAATATTCTCGTCGTTCTTCGCCGACACACACGACCCTCTCTCATGCTCCTCTCCTTGTAGAGGTCCATGCAGCTCCAGAGGGGATATCTGATTTTGCGACATGTTCCGTTTCTGAGGTCGATGGCGACCGTCCTTGTGCCTCGTCGGAGCCTCCCTGTACCGTCTCCCGGAAACGCCCTGCTTCTGTTTCGCCTGGGAAACACCAGGTCCCTCTTCACGGTTGCGAGAGTCTGTCCAAGGGCGGATCTTCCCGGGCAGACAGACATCCGACTCGCTAGCTTATCGGCCGCGGACGTTCGTGATAGCAGAGGATCCCGTTTTACGGGGACCTAAGTCTCTTCCTGCCTAACGCGGCTCGCCGCGCTGACAACCCGCTTGGCCGATCTCGGACCAGTGGTCCGACCTCTGCCCGTTCTGATAGTTTGCTACTCCGCCTAAGCCCGCTTCGCTTCTGCATTACTCGAGCGATTCTGAAACATTTTCGGATGCCACAATGGACTCTTCGGACTAATCTTCTTCCGTGGGTGTGTCGCGTGCTGACACTGTTGTCCCGCCCAAGGGGAGGTCCGTGAAGGTATCGATTGACACCTCGCCCGCTCGCAGTCTTCCTTCGGTAGACTGGCGGCCGACCTTTCGCATGTGTGATTGAGGTGGGTAGCTTGGCTGGATGCAGGAGGACGAAGACTCCCTTCCTGCGTCTTATCCTCACCCCTTTGCCGTTGGACCCGTCGACTTGACCTTCTGGCTCTCTACTCGAGCTTCGGACCGCTTCCAAATGTGCCGACGCACGCCTTACACTCTTCTCGGATGTGTCTCTTCTCTACTCCGCCGATGCCATATCACTTGTCATCTCTTCTCCATCTTCCCCAGCCTCATGTCGTGGCTCCTCCTGCGGACACGTCCCCTTCACCGCCTGCTAAGAAGTCTGGCAGGGTGCCGTCTGAGGGAGGTAATGTTGAAATTTGGAGTGTGACTTGGCGCGCCTCTTTGGCGAGCCCTCTCTGATGTGCCCAGGAACCCGCCAAAGACAGGGGGGTCCACACATATCCCTGCTGCTTGATCTTCCTCTCCCTCCGGGGTCTTGAGGTTCCTGTCGCGCGGTTCCGACGGGTCCCGTTGACCTTCACGCCGTGCTAGCTTAGGTCACAGACTGCCACAATCGCCAAAACATCGTGAACTATTGTCCCGGATCTCCTGACCTTTGATTGATATCCAGGTTCTATGACGTCTTCCTCCATGCAACTGCCGCCGGATATTTGCTGAATTACGAAGAAACTCAAGAGATTTACTTGTTGATCATCAGCCCTTGCTGTTTGTTTACAGGAGTTGCAACTTCGGCCTGTGACTTTATTGCAACCCTTCAAAGTATAGGGAACCTCTTATTTCCCTGAATCGTGGTGCCAGCGACAGAGGTGGAGCAGCGATCCTGCTTCACCGAGTCTTGTCCCATTTACCTCCCATTCCCTCTTCCACTTCCACTGCATTGCACGATCGTACGCTCGTATCCATTTTGACGCCGCCGCTTACGCTTGTGCTCAGTGACTGGCGCCCAGCTGTAGCTATGACCAGGATAATACCTCGTCGACTTATTTCAAGAGTCCCCGCCGCCCATGTATGGTCCTCGGTGACTTTAACCTCCCGCCATCCTTTGTGGGGAGACTCTGTTACGTCCCCCAATGCTATTGTTGTTGAGTATTTGCAGGAGTTTTATGGGATTCCGTCTCAACACGGCCTTCCCACCTTTAAGATGTTTTGATACCAGCACTTCTCCTACTGTCGTGACGTTCATGGTGTTCCATCTCGTCTTAGATGCGTGTGGTGTGAAGGCTCGTCTTTCCTCTGTGTAGTAGACCAGCTCCTTAGTCGTGATTACCCATCCATACAGCCACCAGTCCGAGCTACACCTTATTCTGGCTGGCGCTGACAAAGCAGATTGGTCTTCCTTTCATCGGGCCACTTACTTGTTCCCACCCTCTTCCTGCAACTACCGTTGTTCCCGTCGCCGCGGATGCCTTCACTTACTTTCAGGTCGAGGTTATCCTTCGGGTGGCAACGGAGCATATACCCCGTTCTTCTGGGTCCCGGAAATTAACAACCCCCTGTGGAACCAGGAATGTGCTCGGGGAGGGTAATCGTGAAAAGCTAAGTTGTATAACTGTATAAACAGACTCCACGTCCTATCCAACTGATTTCTGTTAAAGGCTTCCGGGCCCGCTCCGGCGTATTAATCGTCGATGTACGCGAAACAGTTTTTCGCGCGTACGCCTTCCACCAGTTAATCTTCTACGGGCGTTTATCATCAGGTTATAAAAAGGTGTGAAAAATTTCACGAAAACACACCATGGGTGATCCGCCTATCATCCTCGTAACGGTCCCGCAAAACTTTAGATTCATCTCTGCTCCCGGGCTATGTGGCGGAGGAGGTGGGTTATCACTTATGTCCTGCTCACGGCTACTGATCATCTGAACCTTTCTTCTAGGTCGTCTGACGGGTGGAGTTTCCTAGATTTTCTGCTTCCGCCGGAATAACCTTCCAGTACAACGCTATTCACCGGTGCGCAAGTTCCTAGACAGCCCTCAAGCTTTCGGGATGGAGCGCTCCTGACGGATCTACCTCTCGACATGCTCATCGTCTGCCACTGCCTTCCTTCCGGCTACTACAATTAGAAATGGGTGCGAGGGTCTTCCCTCTCTGTCTGGTCTACCTGCATATATTCTCCCCTTCCCATAACCTGGGAAGGATCCCAACTTCTTCCGATAACCATCGCCCTATTTCATTGACCTGCAATCCATGTAAGCTCATGGAGAGATTGGTGGCTTTCCGTCTTGTTCCCACGTTGGAGCAACTCCATGTATTTTCCGACTACCAATTTGGTTTTCGTCGCCATCGTTCGACCCAGGATCCTCTCCTTACGGGTGGATTCACGACATCTGAGCTCACTTTGCTCTCAACCAAATGACCTTGGGCCCGTCTTCTTTACTCGACAAATGGCTACGATAGACGTGGAGGTTGGGTGTTTTGCGCACCTCCACTCTTGGACTTTAGGCAAATTCGCCTTTTTCCGTCAGTTGTTTGATTCGGATCGTTCGTTTCAGCCGTTGTCGGTCCACGCCTGTTGAGGGCGTTTTGTCGTGGACGAAGGGGGTGCCGCAGGTCGTGTCACTGAGCGTGCTTTGCTTTGTCGCTATTGGTTCACAGTGGGTGTTGTCGATTTTTCCATCCCACCTTCAGTCCCGCTCTCGCATCTTATGTTGACATGCTTGCCTGTACATCTCTGGAGCTTTAAATTCGCTTGTATGTACGCTCAACTTCAGGTTGCCATCATAGGTTCTCCTCCTGGTGCTGCTGCGCGTGGATTTACATTTCTCCACGTCGAAACACTACAGCCGTGCTTTTCCGGAAAAATCCTCTCGGTAGGGTCGCCCTACAATTGCCTCCAATATTACCCTCTATGCCTCCCCTATCCGTTGGAGCCGAGGGTGCGTTCCTGTGTCGTGCTCGATTGAGACGCTCACTACCTTACCTCATATTACTCTCCTCAAAGCTAAATTGTGCGTTCCTTGAAATACTCTTACGCACCTCCACCTCAAAGACGTGGGGGGACCAGAAATAACCTGCTCCACCTTTATATCATGCTGGTGCGGCGGCTTAAACAAGACTATGGTTGCCCATATTATGGGCAGACCTCCAGGCCTACCTCCGCCTTCCTGACCCATTCAGACTGAAGGTCTGAGAATTGCCACGAGCATTTCATTCCTCTCCGAGGAAAGCCTAGAGGTGGAGCCGGCGTGATTCCCTATCCCTGCGGAGGAGAGCAGACTCATGATGCTCCGCTGCTATTCTCGTCTTCAGTTTCTACCTCGTCGGCATTCACACCTCATATTAGCAGCGTGTCCGTCACAACCCTATATTATTGGCCATTTGCATGGTGGTTGTTATCTCCATCTTCGCCTTATCTCACCGTTCCTCAAACCGAGCGGTATGCCATATATGCATTTGTTACAATTACCCGTTTCACAGTGGTCTCTCCGCCTCCTACTCTCTGCAGGATCCATCTTTTGAATAAGTCTGAGCACACAACCCGTGCTGTTGATGGCATTCCTATATTGTCTCACCGCGGACTAGGTCCATGCGACTTAAGTCCGCTTTACACGATATGGTTCAAAGCGAGGAAGGGGTGGAGCTTCAGCTGTGTCTTTCCGGAATCACTGATATCCCATTACCCTTCCACCCTATTTGGATCTGATCTTTTTTCAGCTAGAACTGAACTGGCAAGATCCAATGGCACGGTTAACAGGATCAGTACACTCGCCCGGGGGGTAATTATCCAATGTCTGTTCGTAATCTCTCGGACGCGCTCTCCAGACCGTTACTTGACCGGGTCACCACGTAACCCGTTGTCATGCTTGCATCAACCAGTCCCTACTGCTTTTGCCAAGCCGCCAAAGCACACAACATTGAAGTTTCTGTTGGAGTTCCCTGACCATGTAGGTTGTCTACCTGGCAAAGATGAAATGCGAGCGACTGCAGGGAAGCCAAAACAGGCGGCGCACCACGCGGGATTGTCGAGTCACCGTTTACCTTCACTCCATGCTTGACGCACTGAGGCCATTTCATGCTACAAGATTCTCCAATCTCGTATGCGTCGGCGCTTACCTCTCTGGCTGGTCACTCATAGTTGGGGCGAGGATGGCGTTCGTGCTGCCAAAATTCGAATGTCAAAACCCGTCCTTGGCCGGGTGTCTCATCTTGTAGACAAGAGTCGCCTCACTGGAGGTTGTCCTGGCTCGATTGCGTCTTGGCTCATACGCAAATCTCACTCATGTCAATTCTTAATGGTCAGCGGATGGAGTTCCCCCACATGCTCATTTTGCTCCTCAGGTTGTCCTCTTCCTGTCGTGCAGCTCTGTGTGCATACCTCGCATCTCACCCTTCGACAGTGCAAGTTCTTGCTGAATTGCTAACTCGGTCCTCTTCAGCACTCGCCTCTCAAGGCACATCTTTATCCGCAATCATTCTCATTTCGAGTGATCCGATTTGTTGCCTCCTTTTGAACTGAACATCTGTATAAGATCTACACCATCTCAGCCTTGTTCGTCTGACATGGAAGAAAAATCTTACAAAGTTTACGTTTCCAGAAAGGCCGGGATCTGCCAATCTGCGGTCCCCAACCCCGTCCCCTCCACTGCCGGGTTCCCAGGGCCTAGCGACCAGCCGGGGTCTTTGACTGCCTTGTTTTTGATGAAATGGGTTGTACGCCACCACCCACCCCTATCGCCCTCGATTCCGGTCCCGTTTCAGGGACTAGACCAGGTGAGGCTGTTGTGGGCTCTGAGACTACCCTTGTCTCTCCATCTTTACTTTTGCCATTTCCAGGCACCCCTGTCGTCGCTGGGGTTCCAATTCCGAAAACGCCAGTATCTAAACGCACACGCACGCAATCACGTCTTCTTCCGACCTACCCTCCAGGAGGTCCCGCTGGGTCTTAATTCCTACACCGCTTTATTTATCTATTTACCATTCAACGTCATCTCAGTACGCACTGACTCTCATTGAGACCAGGCTCATCCTTAGCATGGCTTTGGAGAGCTGCCTCAAACCACTGAGCCACGAGGCTACCGCCAATGGAGAACGTTCCCCTCGTGGTTCGTGCTGCCTCTCGTACCAGAGCAACGTACTGCTTCCCTATCCATTTTGGGGAAACATTCCCATCATATTTTAAACCTGAATGATGTTCGTTAACACGTCGAAGAGGTACCAATATGCGCCGAAGTCTGTTCGGAGCTATCGATTGACATCACTTACTCATTTACAGCTCCAACCAGCGTTGCTATCACCGATCGTATCGGATTCCACTCCGCGTGAGATGACCCCATCAAAGACGAACCCTCGTCTGTTACCTTTAACCTTCCTGTGCTTTCCTCATCAAGGGTAAACTTGGATTTTACCATGGCACCACGGTAATAGGACCTTATTTTGCCATCCGAGAAGAATGTTTCAAGTGCCATAAATTTGGTCACCCTCCAGAAGAGTTGTCGTCGCCTCTGACCATGCTGCAGACATGTGGCAGTTTCCACCCACAACTGTGGACAGAGGTATCCTCCATTTGTTCCTAAAACATGCAAGGGCCACACCCAGCCTCCTCTGTCCACTGCCCCTTTTTCGCCTTGGAGAAGGAAATCCTGGAGCAGTGCGCCATTCATAAATATGACCGTCGTGAGGCTACTCGCCGGGCGAGAGAGAAGCTGGCTCATCTTCCTCTTTCTTATGCAGCTGCAACGTCCACTCCATCTGCGATTGCTTCTACCGTTGCCCATCGCCCCCGTGCGTTGTGTCCGAGAACTTGTTCCGACTTTCACGTTCAACCCGTTCCGGCCTATCCATGCTGGGTTAACCGGCATCACCTCGTTCGGTGGATTTCTTGGCCTCGGACAATTGTACCTCCCAACTCTCTCCAAATGTGCCGCCCGGGACCACTCCGTACGTATCTTACGCCGACACACACGACCCTCTCTCATGCTCCTCTCCTTGTAGAGGTCCATCAGAGCTCCCAACGAGAGATATCTGTTTTACGACATTGTTCCCGTATTTCTGAGGTCGGGTGCGGCGACCTGTCCTGGTGCCTCGTTCGGAAGCCTCCCTAGTACCGTCTCCCGGAATACGCCCTGCTCTCTGTTATCGCCGGGGAAGCATCCACCAGGTCCTCTTCACGAGTTGCGAGAGATCCGTCCAAGGGCGGATCTTACCCGCGACAACCATCTACTCACTAGACTTAATCGTGTCCAGCGGACGTTCTTGAAGAGAAAGGATCCCTTTAGTGACTGTGGACCTAGTCTCTGTCGACTGCCTAAACGTGCCGCCGCGCTGACACCCCGCTGGACGATCTGACCATGGTCCCCACCTTGCCCGCTGCTGATAACGATTTGCACTCTACCGCCGCCTAAGCCCGCTCTCGGCTTCTGCATTACTCGAAGCGATTCTGAAACATTTTTCGGATGCCACAAGGAACCTCTTCGGAACTATTCTTCTATCGTGAGGTTGTGTGCGTCGGCTCGGAACACTGTTGGCCCGCCCAAAGAGGGGAGCGTCCGTCGGAGAGATTATCGAATGACACTCGCCCGCCGCAATGTCTTCCTCTGGTAGACGTCGGCGCCGCCTCGAATGGCGTTTGAGGTGGTATGCTGATGGGAATGCAGGAGGACGAGAGGTCTTCCCGTCCTGCGTCGTATCCTTCCTCCCCAACCCCCTTTGCCTTTTTGGACCCAGACTTCAGACTGAGCTCTCTCGGCTCTCTACTCGCAGGCGGACCGCGGTTCCAAGATTTTGCCGACGACGCCCTTACATCTGTCTTCCGATGTGTTCTTCTATCATCATCCCGACCGAGCCAATTCCGACTTGTCATCTCTATCCATCTCTCCCCAGCCTCTGTTCTGCTCACTCCTGCAGTACACGTCCCCCTTCCCGGCCTGCTAAGAAGTCTGGCAGGGGTGCGTCTGAGGGGAGGTATGTTCGAAATGTGGTGTGACTTGGCGCGCCTCTTTGGCGAGCCCTCTCCTGATGTGCCCAGAAACCCCTCTCGTAAACAGGGGATCACACAGATCCCCAGTGCTGCCTTGCTCTCCTTCTCCCTCCGGGGCGTTTGATCTCCTGATCGCTGCGTGTCGAAACGGCTCCCGACCATTCCGCCCTTAACTTATGAGACGACATTCAGCATCCCAAAGAACATCGTGACTATCATGTCCGGATCAATCCTGACCTTTGATGGATTCCACGTTGCATATGCACGGTTCCTCAATGGAACTGCCTCGCATACTTTGCTACATTACGAAGAACTCAAGAGAATTACTTGTGGATCATCAGCCCTTGGCTGTTGTTGTACAGGAAGTGCACTTCGTGACCTGACCTTTTGACAAAACCTTTCAAAGTATAGGACTCCCTTATTCTTTCGATTCGTCAGTGCCAGCGACAGAGGCTGAGCAGCGATCCATAGCGTTCCCAACGAGTCTAGTCACCATTTACTCACACTTCCCTCTTCCACTCCACTTGCATGCCGCTAGCGCTCGTAAATCTTCTCGCTTC
>JABUQX010059209.1:47500-51380 GCA_015478945.1 Trachelipus rathkii | reverse complement strand
CAGAGAGAAGATTAATGTCAATATTCTGAGGGGGTTTTCAATAGTATTCACAGTTTCACATTCACGCAATGCTCAAGAGAATCTCAAGCGTGCATGCTCCATGCGAACTGCAACGACATCTCAAACAATACTAGAGTATGCTGAAGAGAACATTCGAGAAAATGTTTCAACAGCGGAGCAATGAAACATGCCTCAAGATGGGCATGCAAGTTATGTTCAAGCGACATTCTAAGGATTATCAATCGTGATACTCGAAATTTGTACAAGTAAAACAGGTATGAACAGATTGATACTCGAAATATACTCAAATAACACTCGAGGAATTTTCAAATGTCATTTGAGTTAATGTCAAGAAACCAACTCGTGGATATAGCTCAAAATGGAGCACTAGGAGTATGCCTTAAAGAAATTACTAAACATGTTCAGAGGAACGTGACAGTAAGCTCAAGCACACGGCGAGTATGCATAAGCAACACTCTGATGTATGACTTAATAGAGATACCCATGTGTCCTCAAGGGAAACTCATGCTTATGCTTAAGCAAAACTAGAAACATGCTTAAGAGTCACACGACTTATGCATAAGCAAAACTAGAAACATGCTTAGGTGACACTTAACCTATGCTTAAGATATACCCAATGTATCCTCAAGGAATGCACAAGCAACACTCGATGTATGCTCAAAAGATACCCAATGTGTCCTCAAAGGAAACTCATCCTATGCTTAAGCAAAACTAGAAACATGCTTAAGAATCACACGACTTATGCATAAGCAAAACCAAAAACATGCTTAAGTGGCACTTGACGTATGCTTAAGAAATACCCAATGTGTCCTCAAGGGAAACTCATCCTATGCTTAAGCAAACCTAGAAACATGCTTAAGAGTCACACGACTTATGCATAAGCAGAACTAGACACATTCTCAAGTGACACTTGACGTATGCTCAAGAAATACTTAAGGCATACTCGAGCGACCCGAACGGTATGCACTAGCGAAACTCAAAACATTTTGCAGATACACACAGCGTATGCTGAAGCGATACTCAATATACGATCAAGTCACATCCATAGTATGCATGCACAAGCCATATTTGAGGTATTCTTAAGGGACACTCAAGGTATGGTCAAGTTACTCGAGCCATGCGCAAGCGATACTCAAACTACATTTGTGGAACGCTGGTGATATTTAAAAAACGTTTAGATTTGAAAGAGATCAATTACTAAATGACACGGTCGATGAGGTACAATGTCTAACTTACCCTGAGTTGAATCAGAGAGAGAGAAGGGGGCAGGAGAGAGGAAAGAGAGAGAGAGAGAGAGAGAGAGAGAGAGAGAGAGAGAGAGAGAGAGAGAGAGAGAGAGAGAGAGAGAGAACAATACTCCTGATTTTACATCTCCCCAAGTTGGAGTGTTTTTTACCCTTCAAGCAATAAATATATATATATATATATATTATATACTAATATTATATTATTATATATATAATATATTTATATATATATTTATATATTATATATATAAACAATATATATATTATATATATATATTATATATATAATAATAAATATATATATATATATATATATATATATATATATAGTCTCGGTTTTATATATATATATATATATATATATATATATATATATATATATATATATATATATATTAGAATTGGTTGAATAAAGAATATAAAATATTCACGTTCAAATAAAAAATACAAGACAAAAAATGCATATTCAATTATGAATAGATTGTAGCAATAAATAGTCGATCATAATTTTTAATATTTAACATATATATATATATATATATATATATATATATATATATATATATATATATATATATATTTATATTTTTATAATAAATTCATATATATATACTATATGTTTCAAATAAACTTAAAGTAGTCTCCCTTATTTATACTTACATCAAAATGTAACTAAAAGATGAAAAAGGCAACAATATAAACAATTTTATAGGCTAAATTCACACATACATAATCTCCGCTATTTAATTTGAGAACGACAGTCACCCTTTTTTTTAATTGATTGAAAAATAGCGTTGTTACATTGCAATGAAATCTTACAACTTTTTGTTTCAGTTTCCATATCTTGATATTTTTATGCCATATTTTTCATTCACTTTGACCAATTTAAAAAAAAAATAAGAAGAATTTTTATCGTAACAATATGAAATTTGTAAAGATCGATCATTTCTATAATGTTAACTCGTGATAAGCACGAACAGCACGAGTATAGGAATCGCCTCTGATATATATATATATATATATATATATATATATATATATATATATTTTTAATATATATATATATATATATATATATATATTATATATATATATATATATATATATATATATATTATATATATATATATTATTATATATATTAATATATATATAATACATATATATATATTATATAATATTATATATATATTTATTATATATATATATAATATATATATATATATATATATATATATATATATATATATATATATATATATATATATATATAATCATATATATAACTTATTTCATATTTTCGCGTCTGAGATGTGTAAACATGTAAACATTAATACTTCTGTAACATTTCTCTAAAATCTCGAATCTCCTAATCTCGATGTTCTATGGCTTAAATCTTTCATTATTTCTAGTATAATAAATCTTATGCTTCTGCTACTCGTTCTCTATAGCACATACATTTTCAGCCATTTTTGGATTCTCTATACTACTTCCTCTACGAGACTGGTTATATCTTCTCACCCAATTACTGGCAAAGTCTCTATTAGGGATTTCAATGTACACAAAGCTGAATTGTTGGGGTCCTCTCATATTGATTTAGGTGGGGAGGAGGCGAATCATTCAGCATTCTCAACGATCTGGAGCAAGTAAATAAGGAACCTACACACATTCCAGATCGTTCTAAGGCAATTCTTGAACATACTTGATCTACTGTTTCACCACAAGTCCTTCTCTCTATAAACACCATTTCGCTCCTATTGGTAAGTCTGACCACAACCTTATATCTCTTAATTTTAATACTTACTCTCCAACAGCTCCATCCTGCCCTATGCGTACTTTCTGGCACTTTAATCAGGCCGAATGAAGGGCTTTGCGTTGCTTCTACGCTAACTATAATTCAGGTGACTGCTTGACTTCTCGGTGACCGCTTCGGCTTCTCATCGGATAAAGTGGGAGATGTAATCGTTGATGGAATGGCAGGTTCATTTTATCTCATCGACAAAATATTTCTCCCTTCAAAATCCATGGTTTGATTGTGCTGGTTTTCTGGCTATTTAGGCTAGAGACAGTGCGCATGTGGAATGAAAAAATTCTCGTTCTCCTGTCGCTCTTACTAATTTCCATTCAGCTCGAAATCGTTGCAGGGATACTCTTCGACGAACAAAGCATTTTCATTAAAGGGAAGTGCTCTAACCTCCTTGGTTCTTCTACTGACAAATTTATCTGGCCTGTTGCCAAAAATATCTCTAACAACTTCTATTAACAAAAAACAACATCTTCTAACAAAATCTCTAACAACTCTAACAGCTCTCCTCCTCCTCCTTCTCTTCTCAGATATCCCATGCTTTTGCCTGTGATTACAATTGATCAGGTGCATGGGCTCCTGAAATCTATGAACGTTAAGAAGGTATGTGGCACGAATGGTATTTCTTCCCGAGTTATGAGGAAGTATGCTTCCGAGCTGAGCTGCCCTCGTTCACTACATTCCTCTAAGCCCATACTAGCGATTTCCCCCTCAGTGTTGGAGCGCGCATATGTCCAACCTATTCCAAATATAGGTAGCCGCTCTGGTCTTTCTAACTATCTCCTTATAGTTCTCACTTGTATTCTAT
>JABUQX010059209.1:27500-37500 GCA_015478945.1 Trachelipus rathkii | reverse complement strand
ACTCCCTCCCTAGGCCTTTCCTCACTCCTCCTATCCCCTCCTATATTCCCTTACAAGCCTCCTTCCTCTCTCTTACAAAGCCCCTTGACCCCTTAAAACACAGCATAAATAAACAACAACACAAACCTATAATGGAAAAATACTAAAAAGATATAAATAAATATAATATATTAAAATAGGTATAAATATAATTAGTTTGAAAAGAAATATACTCATATATATATATATATATATTATATATATATATATATATATATATATATATAATATATTATATATATATAATATTATATATATATATATATATATATATATATAATATATATATATATATATATATATATTATATATATATATATATATATATATATTATATATATATATATATATAATAATAATAATAATAATAAATAATAATAATAATAATAATAATAATAATAATAATAATAATAATAATAATAATAATAATAATAATAATAATAATAATAATAATAATAATAATAATAATAAAATAAATACGTGATGAAATAATAATAATACAAAAATAATAATTATATAAAATATAAAATATAATAATCATAATAATAATAATAATAATAATAATATAATAATAATAATAATATAATTAAATAATAATAATAATAATAATAATAATAATAATAATAATAATAATAATAATAATATAAAACTTGCATCTTGAAGCAATTTAAAAAAATATTAAAAAAAAGTACCCACTTTTTTTTCTGTCTAAAAAAGCACACAGTCTTTGAGTAGAGGAAGAACTATTTCAATCTAATTTTCGCTGCTCCCTTCGATTCCTATTTACCTAAGTATTTTGTATTCTGGAATTAATTTTCTCAAAATGATTGATAGAAATATAATACCAGAAGGAACAATCATTTAAAGGGTATCTTTCGTATTTTTTTAACCAGTAGCATACCGAAATAATTTTGTGGTTGAGGAAGCTTATATTTATAAAATATTATATTTAAAATCATTAAGCTGCTTCATTCACGATCACTTTCTTGGTAATATATATATATATATAATATATATATATATATATATATATATTATATATTATAATATAATATATATATATATATATATATTAAAATATTATATCATTTATAAATAATAATTCCTAAGCATTTCACTTATTGTTTGATAAACCAGGGGTGTTCCACTGACCACGATGGGCTAAAAGGAAATCCAACCGTTTACGTTCTGAACAGATTACTTCTTCCCCAGAACAATAAGGTACCGTCATCTGACAGTCACCTTTGGGAGATTTCTCCGCTACACTCGGGTCTTCTGGGAAGAAGTTATCTTTCAGAAGTAAAACGGTGGATTCCTTTTAGCTTATCGTGGTCAGGTGGTAACACGCCTGGTTTACCAACATTGAAGGTGCGGGTTCAAACCCCAAATCTCAATAATAAGTGACATGCCTTAGGGCATATTATATATATATAATATATATATATATATAATATATATAATATAATATATATATATATATATATAATTATATATATATATGTATATATGTATATACTATATCTATATAATATATATATATATATATATATATATATATATATTATATATAATATTATATAATATATATATATATATATATATTATAATACATATATAAAATAGCAATGAATAC
This sequence comes from Trachelipus rathkii, assembly GCA_015478945.1. Taxonomy (NCBI): domain Eukaryota; kingdom Metazoa; phylum Arthropoda; class Malacostraca; order Isopoda; family Trachelipodidae; genus Trachelipus; species Trachelipus rathkii. Next base: position 35,828 of record JABUQX010059209.1, on the reverse strand, counting down.
TATAATATATATATAATATATATATATATATATTATATATATATATATATATATATATATAGTATATATATATATATATATATATATTATATATATATATTATATTTTTATATATATATATATATGTATATATATCTATATATATATATATATATATATATATATTAATAATAATATATATTATATTAAAATGAAAAGCTCAACACTTTACGCGGCATGCCCTATTAAAAGGGGGGAAACTTCTCTAGGTAAATTTTCTACCAGATCCAGGACTAGGGATCGAACCTGCCCTCGGCAGCGACCCAATCGCTCTTAACCCGATTGAGCCACTGTTAATACATATATTAGATAAATATATAATATAATAATAAATATATATATATTATAATATATATTATATATATTAATATATTATATATATTATATTATATATATATATATATATCTATATATATATATATATATTATATATCTAATGATATTATTTATGATTTTTTTCTTAAACTATTTAATTCAATGGGTTCACAAGCAATTGTTAAAGATTTTATGATAATAAGCAGTACAATTTTCAGGAATGATCGCCGGGTAGACTGAGACAGGTTAAATATCAAAATTATAATTGGCTGGCCTTATACTACGCAGGCTTTTCCTAAATTGCCCCTTCTTCTATAATATAAGGCTTTTAATTAATTAATATTATCTATCACAAATAACGTAAACGGTTCACATTAAATTGGTATAGGTTTAAGTGAATACCTTGATATAATTTCAAGGTGCCGGCCTTTATGGCGCCAGCACCTTTTTTATACCTCCAGACACTGACTGACCCTTATTCGCAAGATTCTTTAACCCTAAGGACTTTTCCTAGGCTCGCCTTTGCAATTGGCCTTTTACAAGATTTGAAATCTAAATTAAAAAGTTCATTGCAATGATTTTTTTCCCCTCCCATCCACAACAAAAATGAGACTTAGATAGAGTTTGCGTACAGGAAAGCCTTTGAGTGAGATACCAGCATGACTGGTATCAGGTGTACAGGATTAATGTGGGGACTGGGTCCCCCCACACACACACATATATATATAATATATAATATATTATATATATATATATATATATATTAATATATATATATATATATATATATATAATATATATATTATATACTCGGTATGTAAAAACACGGATGTATAATAAAATACATTAAACAAACTTAATATCAAACAAAAGAGTTTGGCACACCGTACATAATTAAGCAAGTTTCTGACATATCGATATTTTTTTTTTTTTTGGAAAAAAATTTCTAATGTTATCGATATTTTATTCCGTAATTAATATTATAATTATATATATATATTTATATATATATATAATATATATATATATATATATATATATATATATATATATATATATATATATATATATATATATATATATGTCAGGGTATCAAACAACAAGCTTGTCTACAATCTCAGCGAACTTACTTACTTTCCATTGGCCAGGCCCCCATAGACAATATGCTGGAAAAATACTCTGGATGTTTACGTCCTGAACCTAGTAAAACGTTAATCTCCAATTGATAGGTCCACAGCCTGTAGTATCACCTCAATATTATATAGAAATGACCTACCAAGTTCTGCAATAAAGATCACTGGATTACTATGTTTGACGACGGGTCCTTTTTGTACCCGAAACCATTACCTTAGACCAGTATTTGTTGATAGATAATAGACCAACAGGCTCTAATCGTTTTCTTTATGGCATATATTCTAACGACCTTAATATTAAGCAATAAATATTTCAAAAATAATTAACTTAATATTAAATGAAATCAATAAATGGATCAATGGGCGGAATCAAAAGTTATAAATATTTTAAATAATTTTTTAATAAAAAAAAATAAGAATAAATATGTTTACTGCTTCCTTAGACAATTTTAATAAACGACCATATATATCAAACAATATACAAAATGCATAAACATGGGTTTGTATACATATCAATATATATGACGACTGCAGTAATATAATGATTCAAGACAAGACAAAAATACTAAACTAAAATGTTATAATATCTAAGAGTATATATGTTATATATAATATATTTTAATATAAGAATTTATACACGAAAATAGTATGATCAGTTGCGATTTGGTGAGAGAAGAGAGAGAGAGAGAGAGAGAAGAGGAGAGAGAGAGGGAGACAGAGAGAAGAGAGAGAGAGAGACGAGAGAGAGAGAGAGAGAGAGAGAGAGAGAGACGCGAATACCGAAATGTCACACATAAACAGAATCAGATCGTTAGTATGCGAACAACTTGTGTGACAACCATGCTTTTCCCGTGCATTATTTTTTTTCTTCAAATAAATCATTAAAAATTAGCTTCTTTATATTCCAAAAAAACTTTTTTCCGCTCGATATGCGAAATTTATTAAAGACAATAAAATTCTTTAGAAGTAATTGACTTAAAAATTTCAAATTTACTTTAGAAAAATGTTAAATCAAATCTCAAAGGGATGCTTTTGGCATATTTACCATTCTCTAGGCATCCCGTAGTGGCGGTCACTTGATGTGAAAATTTTTTATCTTTTAAACAACACTTGAGAATCGATCAGAAAGTAATTATCAAGCAAATAATATGCGTTTAAATAACAATTTATATTATATAATTTTTACAATAAATTAAAAAAAAATCCCTAAATTTAAAATTAATAATTTTTATGAATAAAAAAAAAATAATAAAACAAAAGTTTTTTTTTTTTTTTTTTTTTTTTTTTTTTTTTTAAATAGTCATATCTGGAAACTATCTTATGAGTGAAGTGCTAATTTTTGGCCTACAATTTTTGAAATTTAAAAACTTATATATATCATATATTATATATTATTAATATTAAATAATTATTATTTATATATATTATTCATTATTTATATATATATATATATATATTATATATATATTATATATATATAATATATATTATATTTATATATATAATATTATATAGTAATATAGACTGCTATGAATAATAATAATAATAATATTATTATTATTATTAAATTTTATTATTATTATATTATTAATTATTATTATTATATTATTAATTATTTATTTTTTTGTCATGAATTAATTATTTTTGATATTATATATTTTGGATTTTTTTATTACACAATTCAAAATTGATATTTTGCTTTTTTTTTCAGAAGGAACATTCATCGGTGAGGTCCTACTCTCACGTTCAATATTAGCCCAGGACTAATCATGTCTCCAACAGTATAGCAATATTAATATTGCCATATTCTGGCAACTTTGGTCATTTATCATACTTTTGGAGATTTGTCAACTTTTTGGTCTTTAAGGCATTTGGGAACGTTTGGCCACCTTTTGGCCATGTTTGGAACATATTTGGGATTTGGCAATTTTTATCTTTACTGACAATTTTTGGCCCATTCCGAATAATTTTGGGTCATTAAAGCATTTTTGTCCTAATTTATTATTAATTATTTTTATGCAAAATATGTAATCTTTCATTTCCTTATACTTGAGAATAATAGATATATATATATATTATATATTATAATATAATAATATAATGATATATTATAAGTATATATATATATATATATATATATATATATATAATATATAAATATATATATATTATATATAATTATATTATATATACTATATATATATAGTACATATATATATATTATATTAATTATATTATATATATATATTTAATATTATATATATTATATTAATATATATATATAGTATATATTATAATATATATATATATATATATAGCGATGTAAATTTTGTCAATATGTAAGGTTTTGTTTATTATATATTAATTACATATCATTACCTAATATATATAATATATATATATAATTATATATATATATATCATATATATATATATATCATAATATTATTTATATATATATATATATATTGTATATATATATATATATATTCTTATCTATATATTGTGCAATTGCATAAACCAAAATCAATAAATCCCTACGAAAATTATTAACCAAAATATTAGCTATTAAAAGATATCATCTATTTCTAAATCCCATAAACTAAATATAAAGTAACAAAAACATACATACAACAAACACTGCGATTTTATATCCACAGCAAAATAATCAAAAATAAACCAAAGAATCATATCCAGTTAGTTATTATAAGGATTATGGCAAGTTTAGAAAAATACTTGCTTTAAGTCTTTTTTATATCTAGTATAGGATTCTGTGTGTGTTATATGTTTATGTGGGTGGATATATATTATATCTGGTTGTGTAATTTTTATGTATGTGTGTAGTTAGTTACGATTTTAAAATAAGTATTATATTCTTTCTGATGGTTTTAAAACTAAACTTGACCGGTATAGGACCTATTTATAACCGTCAGTGTTATGGGATTCTCATTATCTTAGATATCTTATTCATGGTTTACTAAAGCATCCCATGATAATAAAGCAAGATAAGGTGTTCAATATAATGGATCAAAACACTGATGCCCCGGCATGGAATACAGGGATGCGATGCCAATGATAGGGATATACATGATGGTGTGCTCATATATATATATATATATATTATATATATATATTATATGATATATATTCATATATACTATATATATATATAATATATATATATTATATATATATATATTATTATATATTATATTATAATATATATTATATAATTATATATATATTATATATATAGTATTATATATATATATATATATATTATATATTATATATATATAAAGTATATATATATAAGTATATATAATATTATATATATATTATTATATATATATATATATATAATTTATATATAATATATTATTATATATTATATATATTATTATATATATATATCATATATATTTGTGAGAGTGATACTTTAATTAGTTATACCACCCTTGAGGGATTCTCAGATAATTGAGATCCCGTTGCTGGATGCCTCTGTACATGGGACAAGGATGCCAATGAAATGGGATATTATTTAATGGGAATGTGTTCATTTTTGGACATTTCGTGAGAGCGATATCCCTTGATATGGAGACTCCATAAGGGAAACCTTGAGGGACACCCCTAGGTAGGTAAACCATGCATAAGGATGCTATATGATAGAACCTTGCGGTAACAAATCATCTAACAGGTGTGCATGATATGGCTATTAAATTTAATCATGTCTTCCCCATTTTTCAAAGTGATTGCGTAGTTTTTTCGAAATTAATATGAATGCTATATGTTTGCAGTTTATCCGCATATTAATGGAGCAGTTGTCTGTGAGGATATTTTGTTATACGGAACTTTTTCAAGATCTGGAATAGGGGGTTAGCGCAAATTTTACTAGAACACGGAAACAACTATTTCTTAAAAATCGAAAACATTATTGAGCATTTCAGACACCGAAACCTATTCCAAAAGATCCGAATTGGTTATAGCCCGGCATTTCAGACACGGAACTATTCCAAAGATTCAAGTATAGGTAACAGATTTTTCAGGACACGGAACCCTTGCCAAGACCCGACCCGAAATATTAGGGGTAGCGCTTTCAGACACGGAAACCGTTCCAAAGCATACCGAATATGGGATTCTAGCGCATTCAGACACGAAACCTTTTTCAATGATTGATATGGTAAGCGCATCTTTTTTTCAGACACGGACCTTTTCAAAGAGATCCAATATGGTAGCCGCATTCAGACATTAACCTTTCCAAAGATCCGAATATGGTAGCAACACATTATTTTGGAAGAATAAATAGATATATAACCTTTAAAAGACCAGAATGATGGTTACTTCGGACCAAAGTTATGCGTATTCTAGATCAGAATGATGTGTATAAAAAAAACAGTATAATTGTTATTCAGAACCAGGATTATTTGTATATCAGACCAGAATTATGAGTATTTCGGACCAGAATTATGACAGTATTTCAAACTATTAAAAATGACGATATATAGACGTAAGTTATTTTAGATGAGGTAAAGATAATCACACCCAAATCGATGGGATGCCAGAATTCTTGATGAGTTGCCAGAATTCTCTAATTCTATAGTAATTTATAGAACACTATCTATTTATTGGTCAAGATTTCAATAATAAATAAACTAAATCTAAGTTTATAAATAATTGTACAAAATAAAGTACTTAATAAAAATATTTCAACAATTATATTTGAAAATAAAAATTATGAAAAGAAGCTTCACAGGATTATTATTATTATTATTATTATTATTATTATTATTATTATTATTATTATTATTATTATTTTTATTATTATTATTATTATTATTATTATATTATTATTATTATTATTATTATTATTATATTATTATTATTATATTATATTAATTATTATTATTTTTATTATTATTATTCTTTATATATTTTTATTATTATTAATATTATATTATTATATTATTATTATTATTTATGATTATTATTTATTTTATTATTAATTATTATTATTATTATTATTATTTATTATTATTATTATTATTATTATTATTATTATTATTATTTTTATTATTATTTTTTTATTATTATTATTATATTATATTATTAATTATTATTATTATTATTTTATTATTATTATTAATTATTATATGTATTAGTATTTATTATTTATTAATTATTATTTATTATTATTATTATTATTATTATTATTATTATTTTATTATTGAAAATCTGGCAACCCATTTCGATTTGGGTGTCCTTATCTTCACATGCTCCAAAAGGACTTGCGCCAAGACAGGTTTTAGATTCATGTTTTCTTATCAAATTGAATTTATTTTGGGAGTTGTGAGATCTTCTTCGAACGTGAAGTATCCGGTAATCACAACCGCATTCCTATATAATATATATATCATATTATATTATTATAATATATTATTATAGATTATTATATAATATATATATATTATATATATAATATTATATATATATATTAATACTAAATAAGATATATATTATAGCTTTCCCTTTTAAAAGGATGTTAAACACGATATTATATCGAACGAGCGATGTAATCGATTTTTTTTCGATTATTTCAAGGCAAATAGAGCGTGAGGGTTGACAAAAAGTTTTTTTTTTTTTGTTTAACCACTAAAGCGATACCCAGATTAAAGGCGCCAAGAATGGAAAAGAGTCGGGGGTCTCTCACGCTCAAGCGTCGGCTCAGAGGCCCCTTTAAAAAAAAATAAAATAAAAAAAAATTAAAACAAATTAAACATATAGTAAAAAAGATGGAACATGATAATATAATTTTAAAGCGCCAAACATTGTGCAAATAACTTTTTCTTCTTCCTTCTTCTTTGGAGAGACGTTGTCACGGTTAACGTACCGAGTGATGGTTAGAACGATTAGTGATTTCAGCGATATTTCGATTATCTGCTATTTTTATGTAAACATCCTTCCTTTTAAGGAAAGGCCTATAAGTAGTATATATATATATATATATATATATAATATATATATATATATATATATATATATATATATAATAGTATATATATTATATAATAATTAATATATTATATATAAGTATTGTATATTCTTATTATGTTATTATTATTTATTTATTATCTAGTATATTTATTATTATTATTAATTATTATTATTATTATTATATTATTATTAGTATTATTATTATATTATTATTATTATTATTATTTATATATTATTATTATCTATTTTATTATTATTATCATATTATTAATTATTATTATTATTATTATAAATTATTATAATTTATTATTATTATTATTATGTATTAATCATATATTAATTATTATATTAGATTATTATTTATTATTATTATTATCATTATTTATTATTATTATTTATTATTATTATTTTATTATTATCTATTATTATTATTATATATTATAATAATTATTATAATTATTATTATTATTGATTATGTATGGATATTATTATTATTATATTATATTATTATTATAATTATAATTATTATTATTATTATTATATTTATTATTGTTATTTAGTTATTACACGCTAAACGTCTACATTACCATGTAACAGAGATGTCCGCTCAATTGACAATATTTTAGCTTTGATTTTAATTTATGCCATCCTTAAATTGGAATAAGAATTTGCATATATATATATATATATATATATAATATAGTAATATTATTTATATATATATAGTATATATATATATATATTATTTATTTATATAATAATATAAATATATATATCTATATTATATATATTATTTTATAATATAATATATATATTTATATATATATATATATAAGGTCATACAAGGTCA
>JABUQX010059209.1:15000-20000 GCA_015478945.1 Trachelipus rathkii | reverse complement strand
GAAAAAAAAAAACAACTGTAAATGGATACAAATAATATCCTCCAATTGTCCCCCTATAATTCGTAAACACCCGTGTAATATATATATATATATATATATATATATATATAATTATATATATCTATATATATATAATATAATATATTATATTATATATATAGATATATATATTATATATATATATATTATATAGTTTAAAATTTCACCACAAGTTTATTTTATTATCAAACAAAATGATGCCAAAAAAGTTTTCATTTATTAAAAAAAATAAATCTATCTATTATTATTATTATTATTATTATATTATTATTATTATTATTATTATTATTATATATTATTATTATTATATTATTATTAGTATTATTATTATTATTATATTATTATATTATTATTATTAATATAATAACATTTTATTATTATTATTATTATTATTATGATATTATTATTATTTTATTATTATATTATTATTTTATTATTATTATTATTATTATTATTATATTATTATTTTTATTATATTATGTATTATTATTTATTATTATTATCATGTCGATTGATCATATCATTACGTCATCATTATCATTATTCATTCTTAGTATTATTATTATTATATATTATTATATTTTTATTAATTTTAATTCACCTTTACTATTTTAATTATTATTACTGTTAAGAATGTTATTACTTATTATTATTATTATTATTATTATTATTATTATTATTATTATTATTATTATTATTTTTTACTTTATTTTCACTTATTTTTTATTATTATTATTATTATTATTATTTTATTATTATTATTATTATTATATTATCATTTTACTATTAATTTATTATTTATTATTATTATTATTATTATTATTATTATATTATTAATTATTATTATATATTATTATTATTATTATTTATTATTATTATATTATTATTTTATTATTATTATTATGTTATTGTATTACTATTTATATTATTATTATATTATTATTATAATTATTATTATATTATTATTATTATTATATTATTATTATTATTATTTATTATTATATAATTTATTATTATATATTTATTATTAATTATATTATTATTATTATATCTATTATTATTATTATTATTATTAGTTATTATTATTATTATTGTTGTAATTATAAATAATATTATTGTTGCATCTTATAAATATAACAAAAATATATTATGACATGTGATAGTCACCCCAGTAGACTTTTTCAGCTCCGATGTTATATTTCTTAATTGTATTGCATTTCTCCATTATTATTATTATTATTATTATTATTATTATTATTATTATTATTATTATTATTATTATTATTATTATTATTATTATTATTATTATTATTATTATTATTATTATTATTATTATTATTATTATTATTATTATTATTATTCAAGCAAACCAAATATTTTATTTTCGAATTAATTTTATAAATATACCATCACTTAAACTGTATATTAGATATATATATATTTTTTTTTTGCAATAAATATTACTATTATTAATACTACTATTAATACTTTCACCACGATGACCACAATAATTATTAGTAGTATTGACACTAATAATAGAATTACAATCATTTCTGTATTTGCAAACATTATAGTTCTTAATTTTTCCAAAAAAAAAACAAAAAAACACAAATTATTTCCTATTATTAATAGAAAAAATTCTTTAGATTTTTTTACCATTATTATTATTATTATTATTATTATTATTATTATTATTATTATTATTATTTTATTATTATTATTATTATTATTTATTTATTATTTATTATTATTATTATTTATATATACTGGTAATAGATGGTACATACTGGTAAATACTGGTAATAGATGGTGCATACTGGTAAATACTGGTAATAGATGGTACATACTGGTAAATACTGGTAATAGATGGTGCATACTGGTAAATACTGGTAATAGATGGTGCATACTGGTAAATACTGGTAATAGATGGTGCATACTGGTAAATACTGGTAATAGATGGTGCATACTGGTAAATACTGTTAATATATGGTGCATACTGGTAAATACTGGTAATAAATGGTGCATACTGGTAAATACTGGTAATAGATGGTGCATACTGGTAAATACTGGTAATAGATGGTGCATACTGGTAAATACTGGTAATAGATGGTGCATACTGGTAAATACTGGTAATAGATGGTGCATACTGGTAAATACTGGTAATAGATGGTGCATACTGGTAAATACTGGTAATAGATGGTGCATACTGGTAAATACTGGTAATAGATGGTGCATACTGGTAAATACTGGTAATAGATGGTGCATACTGGTAAATACTGGTAATAGATGGTGCATACTGGTAAATACTGGTAATAGATGGTGCATACTGGTAAATACTGGTAATAGATGGTGCATACTGGTAAATACTGGTAATAGATGGTGCATACTGGTAAATACTGGTAATAGATGGTGCATACTGGTAAATACTGGTAATAGATGGTGCATACTGGTAAATACTGGTAATAGATGGTGCATACTGGTAAATACTGGTAATAGATGGTGCATACTGGTAAATACTGGTAATAGATGGTGCATACTGGTAAATACTGGTAATAGATGGTGCATACTGGTAAATACTGGTACATACTGGTAAATACTGGTAAATAATGTTAAAAGGTGGTGCATACTGGTAAATACTGATAATAGAGGGTTCATTCCGGTAAATAGTGATAAAGAGGGTTCCCACTGGCAAATACTGATAATTGATGGCCCATGCTGGTAAATACTCTTAGATGAATGTTTATTCTTGTATTTATCTTGCTAATTTTGCTCATTAGCTTCTCTTAAAAAAGTTTAATTAAAGTTTAAAAATATTAAACAATACCTTGAGGATAAATCGCAAAGATATAAAGTTGCAGAAGATTTGCGACCTCCGAAACTCCATCCCTAAGTCGTAACCCTTTGCTGATGCTTATTATTTCGCTTCCTATTCTGTTATTTAAGATAGACATACCACCAGTGCCATTATATATTATATATATATATATATATATAAATATATATATATAATATATATATATATATATATATATATATATATATATATATATATATATATATATATATATATATATATATTACTCTTCAAAAATAACGAACAACTAGGGAAAATATCAATCGCGAAGGAACGGGGAAAGGCCCCTACCGCCATGCAAAAAAACCCAACCCCAACACAGACAACAGCATCAGTTGTAACTATTAACCACCACCAGATAATTCGCTGCCAGTTATTGGCGCCCGTTACAGGCGATAAATTTAGAAACATGAACATTAAACTAAGAACTAAAGGAGAGTGAGGAGTTAGGTTATGTCGGAGTATAACGAACGAGGGATCAATTACACGTACGAAAGCGACTCCTGATAAACATGGAGCAGAATATGTGCTGGCCAACTGTCAGAGAATCAGTTGCGTGCAATAACAATACTCACGCGAAAGGGACAAGTGTTTCGGGCACTTGGTCGACGTTTGGTGTAGCGGCACACAACGCATTGCCAACGGCGTGGTCCAAACGGGTACCAGGAAACCCTGACACATGATTCGCCGGCGAGACAAGGTAGGCTCAGCCGGCCACGACACCCGTGGTCAAGACTGCATTTAACACGTTGCTGTGCATTACGAGAGCTCCACGTAATCGGTCGACGATTAGGGCAAAGGTGCTTTCTTTACGAGCGATTCGAGTAGTGTTTCTTGGATGCCTTCTGCAAGGCGCTGGCTAGAGTATACGATGACTGACGGAGAGGTTCGCGCAATGCAATGAGCTGCAGGTGCCGCCGTTTGGAGGTGGTTCGGTGAATCGGTTATCTATGCTGGCGGCCAGGCATCTCTTTATCGGGGCCTACGGAGTTGCACGTCCTCGATGGAAGACACTCTTATAGCCGTAAGGTATATCACAGACATCTCGAACCAATGTCGTAGCCATATTGCCTCCAACAGTCGGTGACTCTTTATCCTAATGCATGAACAAATGCAAGACCACAACAAGGCCCAATTGTGTGAACGCGATACTTTAAGAGACTGTTCAAATTACGGCGTTTTGAAGTGGCAAGCATATAATCCTGATCTCAACCCAATCGAACATTTGTGGGATATCCTGAAACATTGGATCCGACAGCTGCAACTCTTTACACGGACCCTCCCGGACCTGCGACAGGCACTGCACGATGTACGGTATCAAATCACTGACATCGCCCACTCAAATCAGAGCATGCCAGGACGGTGTCAGGCAGTTATCCGTGCCAGAGGGGGTCATACACGGTATTGAGACAGACCCAACCCCACGCCCGTCGCCGTACGTACCAACCATAATTGTGTATGTTTGCAGCACCGAACCTCCGAACCCTACTGCGAGACCCTTTGGCTGCACCTTGGCCTCACACTCTATCAACCTATGGTTCTAGGGAGGAATCCACCATGTTATTGTCATTGTCATTGTCCAATAAAGTTCTTCGCGTTCTTCAACCTTTTCTACCCTTCATAGGCACCGTACCCTTGTGGTGTGTTATTTGACGAGTAAATCATAGAAAAAAATATATAATATATATATATATTAATATATTAATATATAATATATATATATATATATATATATAATATAATATATATATATATATAATATATATATATATATATTATATTATATATATATATATACATATATACATGCGTGTGTGTCAAGTGTGTGTGTGTAGTATGTCAATATTAAGGCTGCTCACCTATTCTTATGAGGAATTCTTTGGGTTTCACAAGGTTGCAATGTAAATGCAATTTCAATCTATCAATTTCCACTATGGATAAGGTAGAAGAAGAAAACATGAAAGACGTAAACTAGAAACAGTATTTCTAAAGGAAGAAGAAGATTTAGAGGGAGTCTTCTAAGAAGAAGAAGAAGAAGAAGAAGAAGAAGAAGAAGAAGAAGAAGAAGAAGAAGAAGAAGAAGAAGAAGAAGAAGAAGAAGAAGAAG
>JABUQX010059208.1:0-30289 GCA_015478945.1 Trachelipus rathkii | reverse complement strand
CTCGTAGAGAGAAAATCGATGTCCCTCAAGCACTAGAAAGGACTTGCTTTAATCCCACTGACGCTTCGAACCATACATAGTAATATGAGTAATATATGATATATTAACTTATATATATATATATATACTATATATAATATATCTATATCAACTAATATAGTTATTATTTAATATATTTTGTTTTTAATTATACGCCGCGGCGACCAACAGACCAACCCGCGCAGTGTCCCCAGACACACAAGCACTCCGATACTATATATATACTTATATATCATATAATATATATATTTTGATTATAGTATATATATATATATACACTATATAAATCACGATATATATCTATATATATTATTATTATTATATACTATATATACTCTTTCAGTTGCGAATTAGTTCAAGACATTTAATTTCGAGTCCAAAATGGAAAAAATGTCAAATATATTTATAATTTTTTGCTCGTATTAATCGATTATATCAAGCATGTCTATGTCATTACATTACGGTGACAAGATGTGTTCGTATCTCTTCCTTAATTAGTATCACTATATGCTTATATATATATATAATATAGTATATATACATATATACTATATATACTATATTATACATATAAGTAGAAATTATATACGACTTAAGTTATATATAGAACTAGATACTATGATTATATACTATAAAGTATATATTGGTACATTGTTCATTTCTTCATTAGTATAACTATATAAATATATATATAGATACTATATATTAATATATACTATAATATACTATATAAATATATAACCTATCTAACATTATAATAAATATATATACTATAATATATTATATATATATATATATATATTAACTAGTATATTATATATATATATATATAGTATATATATAATATATATGATATATATTATAATATATATATATATATATAGCGTATTAAATAAAAATTGCGTATCTCTTATATATATAAAAACTTAGAAATATATTATATATACTATATAGATATATTATATTATACTACCTATATTATATTAGTACTATATACTTATATATATGATTATATACCTATTATATTATATATATAGTATATATGACCTATATTATATTTATATATACATAGTATATATATTATATATAATATAGTAATATATATTAATTATATCCTATATACTATATATATATATATATATTATATATATATATAGATATATATATATATAGTATATAGTTTAGTAGTAGTATATATATAGTATATATATTTATTATATTTACTATATATGTATGTATGAATTATATTTATTTATTATTATTTAGTTATTATTATTTATTTATTTGAAGTTATTTAGAGAGAGAGGAAGAGGAGACGAGAGACGACGAGACGAGCATGGACGACGAGAGAGAGGGACGGAGAGAGAGAAGAGAGAGTACGAGGAGAGAGAGAGAAAAGAGAGAAGAAAGAGATTGAGCGAGAGGAGAAGAGAGAGAGGAGAGAGAGCAGGAGAGAGAGAGAGAGAGAGGGAGAGACGAGGAGAGAGAGAGAGAGAGAGCTGTTCTAATTACATTTGGCCAGAGGTCCAAACCTTTTGTTTATTAATAATAATAGATAATGAATAATAGCATAATTGAATTAATAATAATAAATAATAATCATAAATATGAATAATAATAATAATAATGAGGTAATAATAATAATAATAATAATAAATAATATAATAATAATAATAATATAATAATAATAATACATGAATATAATAATAATAATAATAAATAATAATAATAATAAAATAATACATAATAATAATAAATAATAATAATATTATAATAAACATATTATGTTTATTTTTATTTATTAATATATATTTTCAATAATAATAAATTATAACAATAATAACAATACTATACCATAATAATCAATACAGTTAATGAAATAATAATGATAATCAATACAATAATATAGATACAGAATAATAATAATGGATACATAATAAAAATAATTGTAAAATAATAACATAATAATATTAATAATAATAATAATAATAATAAATAATAAATAATAATATAATAATAATAATAATAATAATAATTAATAAACCTGAAAAGGGTAAGCAGTGCCCGCATCCATTTACTGTGCAGTACATGTATTCAGAGTATCATCTAAATTATTTCTTTGAGACCTACAAATGTTTGCAGAAAATAAACATCATTAATAGATGCCAATTTCAGGCGCTTGGATATTGGTCTCGTGATACACACTTGCTCAATTTGGTATTTTCATTGTGGTTTGCGTTTAAAATATAAATTGGAAAAATCATGTTTCAACAATATTAATATATTATATTATATATATATATATATATATATTAAGTATATATATATATATATAACTATATATATAGTATATATAGGTATATATATACTATAAAATATAATATAGTATATTATACTTATGATATATATACTTATATATATATATATATATATATATATAATAGATATATGATATTATGTTATATATGATATATAATATACTATATATATATATATATATAATATATATATAAATTATATACTAATTATAGCGTATAATACTATTAACGTCATATCAGTATATATACTAGGTTCATAGTACTTATCAGTATTCTATATTATATCATTATATATAGTATAAATATCATTAATTTCATATATATATATACGTCTTATATATATATAATATATATAATATATATATATAAACTATATATACTATATGCCTATATTTATATCACATATAATAATATATAATATATAAGAAACTAAAGAATTGACCCTCCAAAATTTACTGCAAATTTGAACACGCTTTGATAAGTTCTCACAGTTGTTCCAAGATGAAGAGATAATTGAGATTAACATTTCGGTCAGCGAAAGCCGTTTAAACATCTGTCAAAATAAGGAAGTGATGAAAACGGTTTCCCACGATAGAGGTGATATAAGATTAGTAGGATAATACGTTATAATAGTATATAGTTAATTATAGATTAAAGATAGTAAGATAGAGTAAACGAAGGATTATATATATATATATATGATAGAGTATAATAGTAAGTTAAATTATCTGTAAGATATTAGTATATAGTAGATGTATAATATATATATATATAACAATTTGATTTTCATAGAAACATCATATGTGTCGTAATCACTATGTAGGGCCCTAATCATGACATTATGTATTCGGCCAAATTAATTTAGAAATGGACACTGAATATGAAGTATATTCCATTAAAAACTTGATGTAAATAGCTTCAATGATAATTTTAAATTAATTTCATTTTAAACCGAAACTTCTGAATTTATAAGGGAATAATAAATAACGAAATTGGAAGAAACTATACTTCCATGCTCGCGTGGAAAATATGTACTAAGCGAGGTCGCAAACATGATAATTATCTCAATAGTACTTCATATAAAGGAATACTTTCATAATGCCATCAATGATATAATTACACATGGAATGAAGCAAGGGCTATGAGAAGTATGTTCTGTTCTACGAAGGGGGCGTCGTGCCAGAAGTGATTTAGAATAGGTCTCACAGATTATGGGCAATTTTACTGTATATTCTTTTACATCATATTCTCCCACACGTACGTTATCATTGTAAACTTAATATAGAGCATCTGAAATAGGCTAGAGAGACACGCAACCACACCACAAAAAACGGCCACAGCATATCAAGACTTAACATAAAATTAATTGTACACTATTAAATCGATAACTTATCCAACTATTATAGGATTATCAATTCGCTATTACATTTTAACCACGACCGATAGAAACTAGTTTCTTAAATCGATCTCTCTGTAATTTAAGCTTAGAATCCCAATTTATTACTAGGGTGGACGTAATGGTGAAGTGTGGTGCCCATACCCCGAAGAAGGCCGCAGGTTGTACTTAAGTTAAACATGCAGGCTCCCGCCTATAATAACTAGTGCTAAAATATATGACGATAAGACTAATATCAGTTTGAGTCGTTCCTCTCTTCTGCTAGTCATATGATAAATCGGCTAAATATCTCAGAGTCATCACCCTATACCATAGACCTAACAGTTACACGGCCAAACAGAAGTAAGACCGGTATAGTTAAATAACCGATTGAGATATAACCAGAAAGAATAAAGGATAACATATTAAGTAGCGCTATAACAGAAAGGTACTACAATAAAAAAAATAAATAAGATCAGTATTAAAAGGATAATAAGGCAATAAATGTAGAGTGATATGGCCCAAATGGTTATACGTAGGATATATAGAAGGCAAATAATATGAGGTGATACGAATAAACGGGTGGGTATAGACGTCAGCAGGGATACCCCTACTGCCCCCGTACCAAACCTCTAAGATAAGCCGAAATCACCTAGTACGCTGACCCTACTCTATCACTGATATATACATACTAATTATTCCCACCAACCAAGGAATAATACGATCTCGTTCAGGCAAGTTCAATCGCTCCCGTCAATACTCGGAAGCACGCAGTTTAAGGCTCTGCTCCCGGCACATCCGCGTGTCGCAAAAACCACTTGAGCCAGACTACACATTAAGCTTCCTTCCTGACAATAAGAGTTAATTCTCGTGTTCTCATCAAACATTGACAATTAACTAGCTCACAGTTAGAACAATAATATCTCAGTCTGAGAGGAAATATTATTTCTACATTTTTACATTTGAAAAGACTTGAATCATTTAGAAAACGACTCTTGCAATGCATCAAGATTTAGTTGACACCGTTTGAGGACCCCTAAATTTGTCTATCTTGAGCAGTTTTCTTCTTTGTTGTAATATAAACAATAAAACTCTTTGTCATTTGATTTTGTTCGAGATGTCAAGAAATTGAAACATACAAAACTAATTCAAAATAGTAGTACATATTTGTATAGTTCATCAAATTGACATAATCACTACTCAACAGATAAAGTACTCAGAATTTATTCGGAGATGAATTTGTTTCGCATAAATAGTGAGTTAACAAGTGTGAAAGCTTGTATTATAGAAGCGACTTGTGCGCACGAGGGAGTCGACTCCCCCCTAGTTCGAGCGACCGGTTTGATTAGAAAGACCCTAAAGGGTTTGCGATGGCGACCCCTACTATATGAAGCAGTTTTAGTCTTCCTTGATTTAATATAGCAATAAACATCATTTGTGTGATTATGATTTATTGAGATCAGCATTAGCTTGCCGGCGAACGGTTAGAATAAAAAAAGCCCGCGTATCTAGAGTAATAGTTTTTGTTTTGAGATAAATACAAATGATAACACGAGGAACATAATTGATCTTTGCTGTTGGGGAGTGACCCCAGCATTCGCTGATCCTATAATTATAGCAGCCTCTCGGTGGTTATATATTGTCTGTCACCAGAAATAATATATAATTAAATAATTCCAGACTAAATAATGTACAATGAAAAATACGTCTGACTGACGTCGATGATCTTCATCCTCCGTCCAGTAGTTCTTGATAATTATATTAATCTACGTTAGTTGTTTTTTCAAAATTTTGCTTTTCACTATACTCATGCACCCCAAGTCGATTATAATATACTCCCCAAGCTATAACCCGTGCAAATCATATAGACATTTCTTCGATGCCAGCGGGCCAGCCCGCTGAGCAGGGCAGATATAAAGTGACCTTGGGTATATCTTTGGTGCGAATCTCACAACGAAAGGGAGAGCAGAATAGTCATATATTGGATAGCAGCATATTTTGAATGAGTCTGATGCCGATATGATATAAAAGAAAAAGCTGATTTGCTTCAAGCCTGGGATAAGCTCCACTTTATTTGACACCTAATTATAATGGCCCATACCTAGTCCATCCGCCTTTCATGTACCTAACCTAGGGTATACAAAGTACTTCCAGAAACACGACAGGAAATTTCCATATATTAGTACACGGGTAATATCACTGAGGAGTTAAATAGGTATAGGTAGTAGCAGGTATCACGCTGAAATAATGAAAACGAATAAAGTAGATAAAAAAAAATAGTAGTATATGTATCAGCAGGATAATGAGCACAACCAATGTCAAAGAAAATGCATAATCATATCATATATATAACTACATATATATGTAATATACTTATATATATTATATACATTATATACTATATCTATTAACATATATATATATATAACTAAGATCATAGGTAGTGAACGTTACAAGGCTAGGACAGACCTGATAGGAATGAAAGGTATTAGTATATGAGAGTGGATGTTGTATCAATTTTAAGAACTACTAAGCAAACAATCACAACAGGTCATAATGAAAAGAATGTTAGCTAATACTCGTAGTATAGTGAAAATACTTATAATAAGTAGGGAGGTGTATATACAATAACAGCGAGAAAGTAAAATATAGGTAAGTAGGTAGTAGTTTATAGCAGGGCCCCCTATTAATATAGCGGAGCTATACGGATAGGGAATCACCCCAAATGGGTAAATAGTATTGAAATAGTACATATAAAGGTAATGATATAGGCCAATCATCTCGTACTAAACGGTGAGGTTTATTTCATATAGATATGGGAACCCGTGATTTCCCGAGAGACTAAGAGAAGAGAAATGATTTTTCTTCGAATGCCGGTGGTCTCACATCTCCCAGAAACTTACAATAGCAATACGAGGACCAAGACATAGCGATTGGCGTGGAATGCTGTCCAATGTCTAGGGCAAGAAACATGTAAGAAAAAAAAAAGAAAAATGAAATATAAAAAAGAAGGGAAAATCTCGAAAGACATACGATGTTGATTAAAGATTATTGCCTTGTTTTTTGGGTCGCGAGTACTCGCGGGCAACTTGGCGCCGGGGAACTAACGGAAAGAGAAGAAGAGCTAATTCACCCCGCTCCGGGGGGTGCTACCGAAGACCCCGCTCATCTTCTAGGTAATATTGAAGAGGATCGCAGAGGGTAGGTCACTGACCGCCCCAATCCGGGCTAGGCCCAGGGGTATTGCCGAAAAGCGTGCGGGCCGCGGACCCCTGTGTCCCGTTCGTTGCTCGACGCTCCTATACATTGCCGTTGTAACCTGTTACACAATAGATGAAGGTATAGGCGGTCGAGTATAATAACGATATATAACAGGATAATACTTATAGTGGACAGATAAGAGGAGAAATAGGAATCTATATAGTAAGCTACTAGAATAATATAAAATAGAAATATATATAATATATGGTGAGGTATGGTAACTCAAATATATAAGGTAAAGTGGTATTAAAGTTATTATCCTCGTATTAGAGCTTACACGAAGAGGGTTGGATGATTAATTCTCCCCCCTGTCTCCTAAAAACAAAAATACCCAATATTTATTTAGTCATTGTATATATATTTATAGGTTACATTTCTTGATTTTTATAGCAATATCATATCCTAACTAATAAAAGTTTAGCCAAACGAGGATTCCTAAATATATGTTATTCTTGGTTGTAGCCTGAGCTGATTGGGTAGTTAGTGAAATTTTTTTCTTTTTTTTTTTTTTTATTTTTTCGTTTATTATTTCTTTACATATATAATTCCGACTACTAAAAATTGGGCATCCTGAAATTGGATAATGTGACTCTCCTTTCCCTGCAGTTTAAGGTTCAGCTTATTTAATTTGGAGAGATATCCAGGGATTTGAAAAAAAATAAGTAATCTTCTGCTAGTTAATGATGAAGGGAGCACTATAAGCACCCCACCCTCCAACAGCTCAGATCACTATTATATAGTATAAAAATAGTATAACTATTGAATAAATAGGAATTTCACGCAATAGTACTAGTAAAACTAGTAGCCTATAGAGTATACTAGTATAGATATAGGTATAGTGGTCACTACTATGGTCATTTAATTTTAAAAAATAAAATATGATAAATATGCAAAAAGTAAATAAATAAAAGGTGGATGGTAAAAAGTCATTACTCATTAGGTATATAATTCTGGAGTGACTGATCTGCTTTATAACTTTTTAAATATACCCTAATGGTAGCGGTAGCCTTAATATATTACCGTATAATATATGTTCAGTATTTTTTGATCAAGTAGCCGTGGATAGGGAAAGCTAAACTGTGTAAGAATCCCGGGGGCCGTAGAGAAACGTAACCATGAGAATGAGCGAACCTGTCAACAAAAGTCATCACATATTCTGTTAACGGAAAGGTTTTGTTACTAGAATGATGTATTACCTTTGCACAATGAATGGAAAAACTAACTAAAATAAATAAATAAATAATTTAATAAATAATAAATAATAATAATAAAATAATAATTAAGATAAATAATAATAATAATAATAAACAAGAAATAATTAATAATTACAAAATAATAAAAGTAATAAATAATAAATAAAATTAACAAATAATAACAGAATACAATAATTATTAATAAAAATAATAAATAAATAAAGAATAAATAATTATGAATAACCAAATAAATTACAAGATAAACAAGTGTGAAAAATAAATAAAAAAAACATAGATTCAAAAAAAATAATATAACAAGGCAGAATTCTGACAATAGAATAAGCATATTCAACATTTCTAATAATAAGTAAATAATAAATACAATAATAAAATGAAATAAACTATATATTATATGAATAAGTAATGTAGTAGCATGAATGACAGAATTTGGTGTAAATAAATTAAAAAAATGATCTGAAATTAAAATAATTATTTTTTAAAAAAAACTTGGCTAATTCCATTTTTTGAAAAAAAAAACATTGATTTCTGAAAAAAAAATCATTGATTATTTATATAAGTTTTTTTATTATAAAAAAATTGAGTTTTTAAAAACATTTGTTTTTTTAAATAACTTTTCCAATAAAAATATAATTATAAAAAAACTACAAACAAAAACATTAAACCAATATGCGAATATAAAGGATATATGAAATTAGTATTTAAACTTCATTTTCTGTGCGACGCCACTGAGGTCATACAGGGTCCGACACCCACACAGACCACCTACGCACGCATTATGCACCTCCTCGTAGACAGAGTTACGCAAAACACCACGTCAACCATGACAAGATGGCGGGAGTAGTACCCATAAAAAAATGGAGGAGGAGAAATATAAAGCTAACTTTGAATAGATGTCGAATTACGCATTCTCATGTAAACTAGTGGATGTCGTACAAACTGTGATGGGGAGCTCCTATCCTTAGGCTGTGTTAATAATAATATAATTAGACGCATCTTGACTTTTTCCCTACTTGCATACAGCTGACTCTTACAAATCGAAACGTGAAAGCATCAAGCCTACGCCCTCTGCAATGCGACCTGAAAGGGATTGTTCATGAACCTTGGTGGCAAAGCGTACGTCATTCTTTGCGAAGTGCGCACCATGAAAATGGCAAACACGAGATGTTTTAAAGATTGAACAGGGCTGACAATTATATTTTCAAGTCCCATTTTCTACTTTATAAAACTGGACCAGACCTATGTTTCGAAGAGGGAGGCCTGAAAACGAATAAGGAAAAGACAGTGGTTATGAGAGTAAATACAGCTTTATCTTGATTAGTTTTTTAGTTATTTTATTTGATGTTAAGAAAGATTTACTTTATTTTGTCCAAATTCTATGTAATTTAAGAAAAATTATTATTTTAAAGAAGTAGTTTTTTTCTTTTTTTGATTCAAAGGAACATGGTGTCATATATATTATAAAAAATAATTTCGATATCATGTTATTTTTCATAGTTTAATTCTTTTATTGCTTAATATCATGTTTGGTATTTATTTTTTTTAAGATATTTTGTAGTTGAAAAGACTTATTTACATTTATTAAAGTTGCTGAATTAATGTTTTTAAAACCACATGTCTTACGACTTGTTGTTTTTACTAACAAACTGTCTAATTACTCTTTAATGTTTCCGGTGTGTTGAGACGCAAATAGAAGAAAACATTGAGTTCGAATAGTATTTGAACCCAAATGCCGAAGGTAAAGCACGAAGGGGATAAATGCCAGTAAAACAGAAATATAAAAAAACCAGACGCACCCACCACTCCCACCAGCCTCCCAACCCGATGCCATGATCTATTGCGTTTATAGTGAAGTAATTTATTCTTAACCGATGAGTGTATAATATAAAAGAACAATCATGAAAGAGAGAATGGTTTCCGAGTGATAAGGAGAGTAATAGACACGCACTGCAGTGTCAAGCAAAGCTGTTAAAAGTCTATTGACGCGCTCAGAAGACAATAAAAGTCAATCGAAGCACGTAGAAAGCACAAACGACCCACTCACCCGCGCTCCACATCCCATCCCGAATCCGGGTGAGACGCTTAATTAGTCTACTTGACATTCAAAAAAGTATCAATAAATATGAAAAACTTCAACATTACGGTGTTACAGCAACTAAAAATGAGTAACACACAAGAGCACAAATTGGCCAAACATAGACGATCACTCTATGATGTGAATTGCTGCCTCAGAGAGTCAAGATTATATCTGCCAATCTCTCAAGTATTGGGACCCTTGAAGAGCGAACTACCAAGAAAGTTGTGACACACGCAGAAGACTCGTGAATCGTCCCAGTCCCCCACAGGTGAGACAGAAAATAGATCGCATACATATCCCGACCACATGAACTACCCAATACTATATTTAAACCCAAATTACTCAAAGTAATATAAACCTTCATCCCCCATGTGAAACGGACTAACGCTGCAGGCTGGCAAGAAAAGTAAAGCATAAGAATGATTCAAAGTATTATTGACATGGATATAGCTCCGATATTTCAATGCAGGGGTTCCTATAGACAAAACGAGAAAACAATAGAAATATTACATTTTATAGTAATCAAACCGTCTCTACGACGATAACATGTATATGAATATGTTCATTTTATTGATGTAATGTATGTTACGATTATTTGGATTATTATTATTATTATTTTATTATTGATTATGTTCTGATATATATAGTTCCAAAAGTTAATAGTATTATATCGTGCCCACATATAATTATCTTTAAGTATGATCTATTATGGTGTACAGTTATTATTATAGATTCTAATTAGTGATGGATTGAAATTAGTGTGATAAATTAATAATTACTGATTGATATGGTGAATAGTTATTAATAATAATAATATATAATTATTATGTGTATTTTAATTAATTTTTTATAGATTAGTATATGATATTATTATTATGATAATGTGATAGTTGTATTATGTAACTAAACTTCGCTATTTTTATATTTGTTCATAATATGACTCCAGTATAAATTGGGATTTATTAGTAATGTAATATTATTAATATGTATTATGTTATGGTATGTGTATTATCGTATTTCTCTTGATTGTAATTAAAATTATTAATAGTTATTATATTAAATTGAGTTAATTTATTAAATGTATGTTACTGGTTTGATGATTATATGCATTATTATTGTGTGTGAATAATCTCGATTAAATATTATTAGAATATGTTGAGGTGATATTCTTATCAGTTGATTTATGCTGGATTCCGCGGAGTATCTACCTCTCATGAAAATAATGTGCATCAGAAGATTTGTGATTGCTGTCGATGTTCGTCATACCTTCTCCTAGTTGCTTGTATTCTGTTCATTCTTTATTCGCTGAAATTGAATGATTATGTATATTATTACTTATGCTATTGATATTATTATTATTATGTAGTATTATTTATTATTATCTATTATTATTGATTATTAAATATATTGTTATTATTATTATTGAGTTATTAACATCTGTAATGATATGATTATTATGATATGATTATTGATGATATATTATTATTATTAATATTATTCATATATAATTATGTTGAATTGAAATAATCTGATATTATTCTATTAGATTAATACTAGAGCATATATTATTCATATCATTGATTGTTAATTATTATTATTATTATAATATTGAATTATTATTCTGCTGATTATTATTGAGTGTGATTGATTGTGGTGTGAGATTGATTTGAGTTTATTGTTAATTTATTGTAATTGATTATTATTATTAATTTAATTATTTTATTATGGATTATAATTATCAAATTAATTATATTATATTATATTATTATTATTAAGATTATATATTATTATTATTGTGATTATTTAACTATTATTATTATTATTGCATCTTTAGCTCTTTTATTAATTATTAGTTATTGATTATTATTATTATTATATATATTGATTATCTAATTATAATTATTCATTTGATAATTAATATTAATTATATTAATTAATTATAATATTATTTATTATTATTAATTATTGAATTATAAATTTACAATCATGATTTAATTCTTTAATTTTTATTTAGATTGTGTATTTGTAATAATTCTTTGATTGTTATTTTAATTTTAATTTATAAATTTGTTAATGTTAAAAATTTTGAACGGTTTATATTATTATTTCACATTCTTATTTTAATTTTATCTTTATCTAGAATTTTTATAATATTCTAAATTGTATTTATTTTGTATTTTTTAGTTTTATTTTTTTATTTTTATTTGTTTGATTACATTTTGTATTTTTATATTTTTATTTTATTGTATATGTATTATTTTTATTTTCTATTCTTATTTTTATTTCATTATTATTTATTTTTATGTGTGGGTGGAGTGATGTGAGTAGTGTGTAGATTGTGATGTGGTGAGGGAGGGGGGAGTAATTGTGGGAGTGAGTGTAGGGGGGGGTAGTGAGTGTGTATGTGTGTGTGTGGGTGAGTTGAATGGTGTGAGGTGTTTGATGTTGGTTGTGTGAGATTGTGTGATTGGTGGTAGTGGGTTGTGAGTGTGGTGAAGTGTGGTGGAGTGGAGGTAGTGAGAGTGAATGTGGGTGTGGAGTGTGGTGGAGTGTGGGTGATGTGGTGGAGATGTGAGGGAGGATGTGGGGAGGTGTAAGATATAATTAGATTGGTGTGAAGTGTAGGTGTGTGATGAGTGGAGTGAGTATGTGGAGTATGTATGAGTGAGTTGAGTTGGAGTTGGGAGCGGTGGGGGGTGGAGTGGGAGTAAAGGGCGTAATGTAGAGGTGACGAGCGGTGGAGAGGGGTAAGAAACAAAAGAGATATCGATAACATACGCAATAAACTCCTGAACTACACGAGTACAACGTGCCAGTAACAGAGAGTACACTGAAATATTATGATATGAGTTAGTAGAAACATTATACAATCACAAAAGATGTTACCAAGGCTCCTACCTTTATATGGGGTCAGTATATTAAACATGAGCAAGGTGATAATTTCAATACATTATCAGAGTAATATTGAGGAATCAATTTAAAAGAACAAATTATCAACATAAGACTGCAACTCATAACAAATTGGAATTTTATACTCCTTACATATGAAAAAAGGCATAGCAAAGACATAGCCCACATTAACAAAGTCCACGTACTTACACCACAGTAGGAGGAAAAAAAGAGTAGCGATAAACATACACTACAAAACATTAGATGAACAGAATCCAATTTTCCATAGTATCTCTTAATCGTTATAACTCCGAATGTAATTTTTACGAATTATCAAAGCATACATTGAATATATTAGAAAACTTCGAAAATATTATTTTTCATTACCCAATAACAGATCATATCGATATTAGCCCGGAAAATGGAATACAATGGCGCTAACATAAGTAAAGATTTCACACAATAAATAGCAATAACGAGTAACACTGAACTAAGCAATAAAGTAAACAAACAAGAAAGCCTAACATGCTCAATTAGCGAGAGAAGCGGAATTAAAACCTGCTAGGACCAGCTCAATAGTCGTCGCGACCTAACTCAACTCATAGTAAGGAATGAGCTATAGACGAAAGGTACCCTTACAAACACTTACAGCCTAATGCTACTTTTTTAACATAACAAAGTTTCACAGCAATTAGAGCCTAACATAACATAACTGCCCACAGACCAGTTGAGACATAATGCTACCCAGCAAAAAAGCCCTATAAACAAAGGCCTTACATCGAATATAAATAAACTGTAATGCAGTTAACAAAGTTCAGTTCATTAAGACAGTAAAGTATAACTCACTATTAAATTTTAACAAAAACATAACCTATTCACCACTTTTTTTCAAGTTACTCTCTAAGCAAATCTGTCAATTTCACACTGCTATAGTAATATTTAAACTAACGTGCCTAACTTACGAATAACCAGAACCATAGAAGCTAATATATACTGACCAACGAAATACATTGCTAAGATCATAAATGGAAAGTGAGTTACCGTCAGCAAATCATAAACTTACAAAAACCAATGACATTACTAACACACCTGGGCTTCGTCTTAAAACTAACGATTTGAAACATTAACAAGAAGTTTACAGAGCAGAAAACGCAAATCATTAACAACATAGAAGGTAAAATACTAACATATGCTAAGCAAAGGCCTCACCTAATCCTACTGTTTCGTAGTAAAATATCTATATCGCATACAAGTTAATTCATGAACATTGTAGCTATTTAAGTCAAAACATTAAAAAAAATATATCAAACCTTATGCCTATCTATCTCATACCGTAACACACGACCATAAATGCTACCACGTAAACGACACGGGGTTTACACAGTGATCAATAAAGCATAACATAGGCAATTTATATCTGAAATAGACTAAGAACAACTTAGCAGGGTGTACCTTAAACATGTGCAATTACCCTAACAGATCTGGAACGATTGCGTATCATTAACAACAGGGATCTACGTTATCATCGAACAAAGTTACCTACACATTCGAAGTTTCAACTTATCCAATCATATAGAGTATAACAATGTACCAAGAGACTCCATCATTACATACAAAACCATCAATTAAATGAAATGAAATTTTTGCATGTAATAACAACAGAAACATTAATTATATATTTATTATTATTAAGTATAAGTATAATATATATATTTTGCAATTATTCGTTATTAGTTTATATTATTTTATATATAGATTATTTATTATTTTTATATTTTTATAGATATTTTTTATTTAATAGATTTAGTTTTATTTTTATTATTATCTATTATTATTTAAGAATGAATGATGAGTATTATTAGGATAATATTATTATTATTATGTATTATATTATTATTATTTACTTATTCATTATAATTAAAATTAAGAAAAATCTATTATTATATATTATCTATTATTGATATAATATTATTAATGTCATGCTTTGCTTTTCCAATACATTATAAGTTATGTTTGTTATTTTTATGATTATATATTTTATTATTATTATTACTTTTTTATTATTAGTTTTATATTATATATATATGTAATTTATTTTATTATTAATTTGATTGATTATTCATAATATTATATTATTTATTAGTTATAGTAATTTAAATATAAAATATTATTAATTATGTTTTATTTTTATTTTATGATATAGTATTATTAAATTATATTGCATATTATTATTATGATTATAATTGATATACGAATAGTTGTTTCATCATTATAGTAATTTTATTATTATTATTATTAATTATTATTATTAAAAGATTTTATTATTATTATTATTATGTATGTATTATATAGTAATATTTATAAGTATATGTTTTTATTTTTATTTTGACTAATTATTGTAATATTTATTGATTTATTATTTGTATTTATTTATTTTTTATTTTTATTTTTATTGATTTTTTTATTATTATTATGATGTATTATATTATTTATAATTTATTATTAATTATTATAGATTATTCTTATTATTATATTATTATTGTAATAATTATTATTATTATTGTAATTATTATATATTATTATTATTATTATTATATAATAAAAAAAGTCCCTGGGTCATTGTCATTATTTATCATTATTCTTTTACAAGTTCTGATTGTTATTATATTATTAATTATTGATAATCATAATTATTATTTTAATTATATGAAGGTAAAGAAGCATGCTAAAAGAAGAAATCAAACATAAAATAATAAAATTGTTAAAATTACCTTTAAAATTTGGTATGACTGAAAAATAAGAATAGTTTCAATATTTCTGTTCTTCTGAGTTGAGCCGGAAGAGAGAGAAAACGATAAGTAGCCTTCCAATATAGGAAACATATATAGAACGGACATATATATCATAAATGATATGACCGAAATGTCCGAAGCTTATCCTTATTAAATTATACGACTAAGAAGGAAATGAAATGAGAAGAAGAAAAGAGGTAAACTATCTAGAAGTATTAATCAACTTTCATCATTTATTCATTATCTACCTATTGTTAAATTTTAACGTTTAGAAATCTTACTTTATTTAATACTTGTTGAAAATTGATTCATTTTTATTTTAATTTTGGTAATCGTTCAATAAAATAAAGTTATATCCAGTTGACCATAGATTCAAGCAGTTGACCTAATATCTCCAATTGATAGAGATATGTTTTTTTTGTCCTATAAAGAATTATTAAATCTACTTAGAATCTCTTTATTAGTAAGTATAAGGTAAATTTTGCTATAACGTTCTTGCAAAAATATAATATCATTCCTAATATGAACTTAGTATTATGTTTATATTATTTATTGAGATCTAAATATATATTATATATATTATAATATTATTGATTAATAAGTTATTCAGTATTATATATTATTAATTGAATTATTTTGTTTTTATTACTCTATTATAATTATGATATTATTTACTTATTGTTATTATTATTATTGATGTATTATTATGTATTTGTTACTTGGCACCATGCGACTTCTTGAGTATTATTATTTATTATTCATGTTATTATTAATTATATATTGATTATTACGCTTAACTATTTTTATTTCTATGATTTTATTTTAATTATTATTATCAGTAAGTAAGTGAGAAGTTGATAGTAGCTATCTAGAGTGAGAAGTTCAGGTTAGTGTAGAAGTAGTAGGTGTACGATAGTAGTAGTAAGAAAGTAAAGTAAGTCAGTTAGTAGTAGAGTCAGTAGTAGAATAAACAATATAGAAGGACTGAAATGATTAAAGTAATTTGTATGTATTAGCACACCACACTATGCCGAAAACGCAATCCGCAAGTCGCCGGGTTGTTGAAAATTTAAAGAACCGGCAAAAAAATCCAAACCGCTTAATGTGTTGTTTAAAGTTTAGGCACCTGGAGCTCAAACAGAAACGCAAAGAAGGGTATGTAAGAAATTCCATCCTTCGCTCCGTAATCGACATATGTTTAGTATATATAGATATATACAATATAGTTAGTAATATATAGGTAGGTTAATAAATATAATATAATATGATTTAAATTCAAGATAATACATATTAAGATAGTATATAGAATATACTATATATATATAATAGTAGTAGATACAGAGAAATATATTAATATGAGATAATATTATAAAAGGATATATCATATAAAAATAAGTATATATATATACGCAGAATGAGATGAGAGAGATAGAAGAGAGAGAGAAGAGTAAGAAGAAGAGAGCCTTGAAAATCTAGATTTTCATTCCACTAGTTTTCAGAAAAAGTACTTGTAGGTTCCACTGATTTGATCAAACTAGGTATAACTTGATGGAGTTGTTGTGCGTAAAACCCTTCTGGTCCCAACACTCTTGCGCGTAAATTATAAAAGAAACCCCACAACTGGCTAAGAATTTTCATTGCATTCGGCTTTGGAAGTTGATGAAATTACTATTCGGTCATCTTGAAGCCACCGCACTACTTTTGAATAATTGTCAAGACTCAGAATTTTCAAGGTTTTAAATTTAGTTTTCTGTTCTTCTTCTTCTGACTCATTTATACTACCTCTTGTCGACTTCTATTTTTAAGACACACGCCATTATATATTTAGTTTTTCACGAAGTTTGTGCTCTTATAACTCATAATATTGAATAGATATATGGTGTGAGATATAATAATAGTAATAATGATTAATTATAGTAGACGATGCATAATAATATACCTACTGATGCAAATATTATACGATATATAGATATATAATATGTAATATGATTTAAGTAAGATGTAGGAAAGATATTAGATCTATTTTTCTTAATATTATATGTATAATGATTGTATCTATTTAGTTAAACGGATAGTGAATAGAGAAACTAGTATAATAGTACAGTACATAGGAAATTAGATAGGAAAATGATGTTATGATATAAATATATATAAGACATAGCGTTTCTAGAGATATATACTTCAATATAGTAGGGCAAGAGGAGACTATTAATGATTATAGATTTATGTAGAATAACTATATATACTATATATATTAATATATATTGTATATACAGATACTAGAGTAGTATGATAGGATATAGTAGATATGTAATATATATTATCACAATATGAATTAATTTTTGGGTAAAAATGAAGTGTTTGTAGTAATGATTGTGATATAACATTAAGAGAAAATAAGAAGAATAGATAAATATAGAATCTGATTTTATATCTAATGTGTTTCCTCTGAACGAATCAGTCAGTTTGAAATTTTTTTTTTGCTTGTTTTAATTTAATGATTATATTCAAGAGTATAATGATCCTAATAGAATTCAATATTTAAAGCTAAAGTAACGGGACAGATCAAAAAATAGTATAGGACCTTTACATCTTACAACTTCCGTCAGTTTTTAATTTGTTTTTTTTTAAAATTTATCTGATTATATACTAAACAGAATACGCCCAAGAGAATAGAAGACCAGCAAAGATGCAGGGAGTCCGGCGGTCTCGTCGCCTCTCGCGGAATCTACAGAAGGTAAGGACACTATTTCCGCCCCCTACCGGGAGGTCTCCGGAAACCCCCGCCTCATTTGGTTATTGGGGTCGCGGGGGTTCCTCCTCCACTCCCCTACGGGGATATGGAAAACGTCCCCACCTCTGTCCCCCGTGCGGCTCACTCCGAGTCTCTCGAAGGCGGGGTGTTATTTATTTTTTTTTTCTTGTTTTGCCGGTTTTTTTTTTTGAGTAAAATTTTTTTTATACAATTTATAATAAGCCTTATACGCTGATAATCCAAAGTATGTAATTGTAGTTTTTCGAGGAATGTGTCCGTACCTTTTTTGAGGTACTGTTTAGATGTTGATTAGATGGGTCTTTTTTTTTTTTTTTTTTTTGTTATTTTTTTCTTTTTTTTACATGTTCTGTTAATAAGCGCTGTAATACGCTGAATTTCCAAAGATGTAAGTGGACCGTTTTTTCTGTAAAGGATCGTAACTTATTCCGACGGATATTTTATTTATATTAACAGCATATGTTTTATACAAAATAGTGAGTGTGATTAAAAGTATTAAAAAATACTTTCGAACTTTGAAAATTCAAAAAATAAAAATCATGTACCAGTTACCCACATGAAATTCCATTGTTACGAGTATGCATAAGAGATATGCAGTAGCAAGGATATATTAAAAAAAAACAAAAAAAATTAAAACTGACGGGAGTCGTAAAACAGAATGCACCTTCCACTCACCTCCATATATATAATGAGTTGACTGAGACATTTATAGAGGTCATATATTATTAGATAATAGATATAAATACATACATAAATAGATACATATGAAATTTAAAATTACTAACACTCCATCTACTGGGATAATACGAAAGAACGCTGATGAATCAATCATTCTAAGTGCACGACTTATACATACGAGTTAAAGCCAAAACAATCGTACGCGCATAGCAACTGACTCAACATGAAACGCCTAGCGCGCACGCATGACAACCACGGAGACAAGCTACTGATAATAACGATACCTAACATTACTAGTACTACTCTAGTCACGCTACTAGATACTATAAATGAATAACTATATAGTAATAGTAATAGACGCTAGAGCGTACAGTCGTACAACCGAAACATGACGCGCACATTTATCACGACGATAAGGAATAGGATAAGAGAGAACGATTATAGATATAGATAAAGTACTATATGAGGAGAAGTATAATAAATTTGTAAGTAATGGCTTATTGTAGTATTTTAACTAATAATTATTAAATTATGAGGCTTGTGCACTCAATCAATCCGTTATTATATATTATATAGTATATATATTAAAATAATATAGATAATAGATAGATATATAATAGGATAGTTATATAAATATATAGATATAATAATTATAAAATAGGATATAATAATAGGAATAAGTAATAATAATAGAACAAAGTAGCGGCCGACAAGGGCGTCGACTCCTCTTTCTAGAGGGAATAACAAGAATAAGATAAAAAAAAGCTTTGATATCTCTAAGAAAGTGAAATCTTCTTTCTTGATAAATTGCAAGACAAAAGCCGATAAAAGATAAATAGAATCTTCAGGCGAAAAGGGACGTAAAAAAAAGAGTGCGACCTTGAACGCAGGCGAAAAGCAAAGAACGTATCCGGATGAAGCAGGCTGCTCGTATTAAGAAACAACAAAAAATTAAATACAAACAAAACTTATTTGACATAAAATAAGAACAAGATCGAAGCGGGATGAAAACTTGGCGAGCATAACACTACAAAGCCTACGCCACGCTACACACTTACCGCCATACAGCTCAAACTCCACACAACACATGCCACGACACCACACAACACACAGCACACTGCACAGGTCACCACTCTACCTCTACTAACACCAACAACACTACTACACACACACACTATATATAGATGGGTTAATATTACCTCGAGGGAGGAATGCTCAAAATTAGTTTTTTTGATTTTTGATATTGTATAAGCAATGTCGAAGATTCAAGAAGCCCACCTCTTATTGTTTTTTTAAAATGAAAAATTTGCCGATAACTTTTGTTATTTCTGCTTATTGCGATCAGGATGTAATTTCAGAGCATAATGTGCGTCAGAGGAGGAGGTGCGCACGAGTGTTTGGTATAGATAATTTCTTTGTATATGCAGTAATTTGGGATTTTTTCTTGAACAAATTTCTAAAAAACACATTTTTGAAAATTAAAAAAATGTTTTGAGTATACAAAAAATTATCTAAGTAAAAAAGATGTATTCCATTGCCGACGTTAGCCTAAGACCTTAAATTTGTACTGTTCTTCACGAGTTGAGAAATACCGCAGTGCATATGAGCTCTTTTTTTAAAAAAAAATATCCATAACTAGATATATATAGTATATATAAATATAATATATTATATAGTATATATGATATATATATAATATTAATATATATATATATATAGGTATATATATATATATATATATTATATATATAATATATATATATATAGTATATTGATTATATATATATATATATTAGTATATATATATAATAGTAGTATAGTATATATATATATATATATATAATATATACATTATATATATAAGTATAGTATATATATATATATAGTATATATATATATTATATATATATATATTATAGTATATTATAATAGAATAATAAATTTGGGGTATTTTCCATTATATGTTAATGAAAACGAGGTCGGCCGCCTACGCTTTCTATGCAAAATGGATTAAATGAGGAAGTGGTTTTACGTTTTCAAATGAAAAAGAAAAAGCCAAAGCAAACCATTATATATATATATTATAATATATATATGTATATATATATTATATAATATGATATATAATATATAGATATAAATAATATATATATATATATATATAATATATATATATATAAATATTATATAATATATATATGAATATATATTATATATATATCATTATTATATATATAATAGTAATATAAGAAATGGCCAGGTGCATTAATCAGCAGACATTTTTTATGACGGGCGTCACTAAGAGCCCCCTGTTTATGTATATATATATATTAATATATATATATATATATATATATATATATATATATATAATATAGTATATAGATATGATATATATATACGTATATATACATATATATATGCCAGGGGAGGGCCAGGGGGCCATGGCCCCCCGAATTTTTTAGACACGAAAAATTTTGTAAGTGATCATATCCCGTTAATTAATTGATAAAGTTCAGAGGTTAAATATTTAGTATAATCGTCCTGTTTAGGAAAAAATCTCGTAGAAGTCCTTTGGGGAAGTTTTTACAGAAGAAAGAGAAAACGTCATAATTTACCTATATATAATAATATATATAGATGATATATAATATATATAATATATATAATATATATATATAGTATAATAGATATATATATATGATATAATATATATATATATATATTTAGACAGAGAAGATGGTCTTAATCTCTCTCTGCTCTCGCTCTCTCTCTCTCTCTCTCTCGTCGTCTCTTCTCTCTCTCTCTGCTCTCTCTCTCTCTCTCTCTCTCTCTCTCCCTCTCTCTCTCTCTCTCTTTCAGCAGTACTTACTAATGAGTAACATTGTGTTGTTAATGGTTGTGTAGAAGCTATCGATCTGTGTTTTAAGGGTATAATATCAAGTTGCTAGTGAAAAGTTATAGTTTTGCACTTTTGTTTAACATTTTTGGTTCTTTTGGTTGTTCAACTTAAAAAAAAAATACGAAAAAAGAACAGATATTAGAGACTTTTTCCACAAAAAAGGTTAAGCACTATTAGTAATAAGTGAGGATTCCTGTATATGTCAAAGGGTGGAGGTTCGATCGCGGACCGAAGAATTAGTTTCTCCTGGAACTTCTGTAACTGCGATAGGAGCTGAAAAATCTCAAGTAGCGGTTGTGTTTTTCCTTCACAGCGTCTATGAAATCAGGGCGACATTGTCAAGGGAATACAGAAGAGTATTGTTTTTCGATTCTCGAGACGACATTTTGGCAATTTCATATGTACATTTAGCAATAAGGAAAAGAGTGGAAATATTAAATATCTCTGGAAACCAGATTCAAATATATATTTCCTGCTCAGGAAAGGCAAAGGTCGGAAAAGATATTTCAAAGAAAGTGGCTTGATGATATTAGTGGTTAGCTTACTCTGATTAAAACGGTGGGGTTTATTGCTCAAATTGTGTATTGTTTTGGAAACAAAAGAAGAAGGTAAAGGAAAACACCAGGAATTGGTGTTTTTGTCTCGAGGACCGTATTCAAATTTAAGAGAAAGCCATGTGAATGTTTATAAGAAATTACGAGGCAACTAAATATCACAAAAGAATCGACTAGAAAAGGGATTGGGGTAGAAAAGCAGATTCAAGGGAAAAATCGAGACATCGACAAACGAGCATTGACAGTCAGAAGAAGAAAGCGGATAATTCCAATTAGAAAGCGGCTAATCCCAATTGTTGAAACAATTCGATTTTGTGGTAAGCAAAATATATCCTTACGTGGACATCATGACTCAGGGCGAATCGAACTCTCTTGGCCTGTGGAAAACGATGGCAATTTTTGGAGTCTTTTAAAATATCGTGCTAATGTTGGAGACCCATGTTCTTTGCAGAACAGTTTAAAAACTAGGGCTAGAAATGCCATGTATTACCAGGTTCACAGGTCCAAAAATACTTTAATTGCAGTCATTGCGCATCTCATCAACGTGAAATTGTGAAAAGTATAGAAAAAGTAAAAGTTTTTACTGTCTTTGCCGATGAGACGACCGATGGGTCCCAGAAGAAAAACAATTTTCGTTGTGTATGTGTTACGTTGATATCGATACTCTTACCGTCAAAGATTTTTTGTTTCGTCTAGTAAATGATTTGACGGAATAAGTCTGGCAAAACTATTGAAGAGAAGAAATAAACTGAACTTGGGTGTTGGATGATGAAATAAAAATCTTAATGGGACAGGAGTTATGACTGTGCAAAGGCAATGCAGTGGGAAGTTTCAGGCGGTGCTCAGAGAGTAAGAAAGGAAAAATGTCACAAAGCTATTTGCATTTTATACTCACTGCTTTTTTGCATGCTTAAATTGAGCCTACACAAGGGTTCTAAAGTTCAAAAAAATATTCGAGTGCAATTGGGAGATAATATCGGAATGGTGTACATGTTTTCTTGCCAAGTGCTAGAGGATAAAATTATTTGAAAAAAATAAAAGATATTATTCCTAAGAGTTAGAAGAGAATAAAAAAGTTTGCGAAACTCGGGGAGCCAACGAAATGAATCGGTTTTTATTTTAAAGAGATGATAAACCCGATAAAAGCAGCTTTAAAACAAATAAAATGTGAAGTTGGGGGAGATCAGTCAAAGAAAGCTACCTTAATTCTAAACAATGTTTTAGTGCATCTTATGTTCCTTTTGTTTTAAACATTACTATTAAGTATACATACAAATCTTTCAAACATTGCAGACACACGTATTTGATTTGGTGAGTGCATATAATGAAGTGAATCTAGTTAAAACTAAAATTGAAACCAATCAGAGAAAATGCAATATTAGAATTTCAGCAGAAGATTTTTGAAGCAATGTGTAAGCGCAACTGAAATCTGAGCTGGTATTGAATTCTGTTACCAAGAATTAACAAATTCCCAAAATACAGATCCAACATTCCTACTTCTGACTCACAGACTTATATATTATCGCACATCCATTTATATACCTTTTTGGAGATTTAATACAGCATTAGAGATAAGGTATTTTAAATCATAAAGAATTACATCTTCCTTTGCAATTTGTCATACCGACAGGTGCAATGTCCCATATGAGAGATAAAAAGATTAACATTTTACCAAAGAATATTCGAAAGCCCAATTGAGGATTTTAGTAAAAGCAGAATGGGATTTATGGAAGTTGAAATGGCATCACAGCACAGATCGTTCAAAAACCAGCAGTAGACGAACTAGTTTCTTGTTCGAAAGTCACAATTTACAAATATCTACATCTTTGTTGCAAATACTGGCAATTTTAACAGTGTCTACTGCTTCAGTAGAGAAGGTTTTCAACATATGACTTCTGAAAAACCACTTGAAAAATACTATGGAGATGAAAGACTTACTGGACATGCCCTCCTCTACATACATTGAATATTGAAATAAAAATAAGATGTTATCTCGGACTTTGTTCACTCTCATGCCTGGCGATAAATTAGGCAAGATGATTTTAGAAATGTTCACAATTTTAATAATTTTTTTCACAACTCTAATATTTGGTCTTTCCCACTTTATATATATAATATATATATATATTATATATTATATATAGTATATATATATATAATATATATATATATATATATATATATATATATATATATAAATAATATATAAATTATATATATATAAGAAGCGAATTTTGTTCTGGCCCCCACCCCCCGAAAAAAATTCCTGGATACGCCACTGATATATATAATATATATATATATATATATATAATATATATATATTATATATATATTATATATATATATATATATATAATATAAATAATATATATATATATATTATATAATATATATATATATATATATATTGCAACCCACGTTTCCATATAATATATTTAAGAATTTAAAACTTTTCTTAATTGAGAAAGGAACTTTGTCTATGAGGTATTCAGGCACAAGTGTCAGCAATCTCCGGTAAATGAATTCTGATTCATTCTTACTTATTTAAGGGTAAACTCTCACATTTGTTGTCCTTTGCGATGAAGTGGCTAGAATTTTTATAGTGATATATAATAATATATATATATAATTATAATTATATATATATACATTATATATAGATATATATTATATATATATATATATATAATTTATTTATCTATCAGCATTTAAAAAATTGATATTGTGTGTATATATATATATATATATATATATATATATTATATATATATATATATAATATATATATATATATATATATATCATATATTATATAATATATTTATT
Organism: Trachelipus rathkii; assembly: GCA_015478945.1. Classification (NCBI taxonomy): domain Eukaryota; kingdom Metazoa; phylum Arthropoda; class Malacostraca; order Isopoda; family Trachelipodidae; genus Trachelipus; species Trachelipus rathkii. The sequence goes on along the minus strand of JABUQX010059208.1, from coordinate 4,591 downwards.
ATATATATATATATATATATATATATAATATATATATATATATATATATATAATATATATAATGTCTGCTAGAAAAAACTAGCTTGACAAAAGGGATATAAAAATGATTTAATTAAGTTTCTTCTTTATAAAGTCATTAAAATTATTCTTCTGTTATCATCAATAGAATAATGGTTTATTTTAACACTCAGTATATTTCACAATTTTATTTTTTTCTTTTGGCAATTAAATTTCAACGGGAAGTCATTATTTTTTTCTTCCTCTTATATCTTTTTCAATTTAGTATATTTGAACAATAAAATATTTTTCTTTCTCTTTTTTTTCCTCCCTTTCTTCTAACACCTTTGACAAATGTATGCCATACAGATTCTTTCTTTACAATTAATTACCATCGATTCTTTATTCCATACACAGAATTATTAAATTATGTTTCTTTTTTTATTTAATATTATTATTATCGGGCAAAAGCCATACCCGGAGGTGGGAGTGCTAGACTCCCACCTTTTCAATCTCGTTCCCCTTTTAAGACTCCCGAGACATTTCAAATTCACACGGGCGTTGGCTCACCCAGAGGGATGCCATCTAGTGCATTTTCTTTAGTTCAAAATATTATGAAAGCATCATTATTACATGCACATTGTGTTAAGTTTACATAAATACCCTTTTAGTTACACAACAAATACCTTACTATCCCCAAATATACATAATTATTATAGCAAGGGGGGGGGTAACCCCCTTCCTTGCACATGGTGATCTTAAGAGTGATTTCGAATAACCCCAATTAAAAATTACTACTCTAATCATAACAAATTTTAAAGTTTACCCACCAAAAGACATTCTCTTTGAAAATTTTTTTTTTTTTTTTTATTTTTTATTATTTTTTTTTTTTTTACATCGTAAATTCCTTCTTGAGCTGCATGCTTGCTCTTACAATTCTATCATTTGATTTACTAAATAAAATATTTCATACAAGATATAATGGCATTCGTAGCCGATTATGATTTCACAAAATTATAATAATATATTCCCAACTTAATAAAACTAAAATTCTATTTTAGTCATGCGTATTACTGGAAAATTTTTCTTAAATATTAAATTCACACTTAAAATTAATTATTTAATTTTCATAAAAAGGATCCCTATCTAAATAAATCTAAAACTTCGTTTCAACAAGATACGCACTTTGGTCTTTGAAAAAGCTGGGCGAGTTTCAAGTTGCCACTTTAGCTTTCTTCGAGTTGTCAATGCGTATTTTCTGGAAGGCAATATGCGATACCTTAACAATGGTCCATTGAAATAAAGATCTCTATTTCTATTTTTGTAAAACTACACACATTTTGAAACATTATTTTTAATAATCACTATCGCCAACTGTGAAATTTTAAGTTAACCACTATAATTAAACGTAAACACTAATTTTAACTTGATTAACCAAATTCAAATGTCTGTACATTTTTTTTTTTTTTTTTTTTTCTCTTTTTTTTTTTTTTCTTTCTTTTTCTTTTTTTTTTCTTATTTTCCTTTAACGGGTAAATTTCGTCCGCTGTTACAATATTGCCAGCTTTGGCGAAAATTTTCGATCCTTTATTACACTTTTAAATCCATTATTATTATTATTATTATTATTATTATTATTATTATTATTATTATTATATATTATTATTCATTATTATTATTATTATTATTATTATTATTATTATTATTATTATTATTATTATTATTATTATTATTATTATTACTATTATTATTATTATTATCATCTGATTAACCAAAAAAATAATACGTTCGTACGCTTCTTATTTTTTTATTTTTTTTTTTCCATGTCATTTCTTCTTGTCATCCTTTTTTCGAACTTTTTCAAATGCGAGGGTTGAGGGTATTTGGCTTCGAGTAATCTCTTTGTTTCGGGACAAATTTCCTTCCTTTGTGACCTTGGGCATCCTTTGCTGATTTGAGATCAGTTCTCTGGTTACAAGTCGGAACGACTTTTTTAGGCCTAAACAGCCCGAATCTCTTTTGACTCTGATTTCTTTGTGTTTGTTGGTTTCTTTCTCGATTCCCAGTTTTCGCTTGCACCGATTTTTTTCTTTAAGCATTTTTTATTTTTTTATTTTCAAATTATCTGACTCACTTATTAAGGTATTGGGCTTTAATTGATTCTGTCACTATGGTGGTCACCATCTGTCTTGCTAGAAACTAGCTTGACCAAAAGGATATAAAAATGATTTAATTAAGTTTCTTCTTTATTAAAGTCATAAAATCAATTGCATAGATTATCGTTATCATCAATAGAATAATGGTTTATTTTAACACTCAGTATATTTCACAATTTTCTTTTTTTCTTTTGGCAATTAAATTTCAACGGGAAGTCATTATTTTTTTCTTCCTCTTATATCTTTTTCAATTTAGTATATTTGAACAATAAAATATTTTTCTTTCTCTTTTTTTTCCTCCCTTTCTTCTAACACCTTTGACAAATGTATGCCATACAGATTCTTTCTTTACAATTAATTACCATCGATTCTTTATTCCATACACAGAATTATTAAATTATGTTTCTTTTTATATAATATTATTATTATCGGGCAAAAGCCATACCCGGAGGTGGGAGTGCTAGACTCCCACCTTTTCAATCTCGTTCCCCTTTTAAGACTCCCGAGACATTTCAAATTCACACGGGCGTTGGCTCACCCAGAGGGATGCCATCTAGTGCATTTTCTTTAGTTCAAAATATTATGAAAGCATCATTATTACATGCACATTGTGTTAAGTTTACATAAATACCCTTTTAGTTACACAACAAATACCTTACTATCCCCAAATATACATAATTATTATAGCAAGGGGGGGGGGTAACCCCCTTCCTTGCATATATATATATATATATATATATATATATATATATATAATATGATATTATATATATATAGATCTCAACTATATATATATCATATATATTATATATATATATATATATATATATATATATATATATATATAAAATACATTAATATTTTTTATTATTATTATTTTTTTTTTATGAGGATGGAGGGAGTGATAAATTTTTTTTACATAGATCTGCCATATATTGGCGACTTCTTTTGAATAAAGATATGTCCATTTATGTATTGATTTCAGAAAGTGCAAAAAATGGGAATGGGCTTTTTTTTAATTTTCAGGAGCAGCAAAACTTTTTAGCCGCATTTTGTATTTTCCATTTATTTTAATTAATTAGTTTATATTTAGATAATTTTTTAGAAATATATATTTATTATTTTGTTATTGTTGAAACTACAGACGAGATAATTTGAAATAATTTTGTGTGTGTTGGTGTGTGTGTTGTGTGTGTGTGTGTGTGTGTGGTGGTGTGTGTGTGTGTGTGTGTTGTGTGTGTTTGTGTGATTGATGAGGTGGAGTGAGAGACTGAAAATTTCATTTTAGTCTAAAATAAAGTTTTACTGTTTCATTTTTTTTATGCGGATGGAGTGAGTGATGGATTTCTATTACTTTAGTTAAATTAAATAATTTTGGTATACTATTTTTTTCCCTTTTGGAGTAGGAGGAGGTCGGTGCAGTGAAAGAATTTTAATTTTCTGAGCTTTAATTTAAAAGAAACATTAACCCAAGCCGAATTTCAATTTACGGTATGCTGTGCTCACGCGGGCCATGCTTAGAAAAGGTAATGAATACGTTCTTTATAACAAGCATTCAACTCAATTCAAAAAAGTTTTATTATTATTATTATTATTATTATTATTATTATTATTATTATTATTATTATTATTATTATTATTATTATTATTATTATTATTATTATTATTATTATTATTATTATTATTAATTTTGTTATTTATATATATATATATATATATATATATATATATATATATATATATATATAATATATATATATATATATATATAATAGATATAATATATATATATAATAATATATAATATAGAGAGAGAGAGAGGAGAGAGAGAGAGAAGAGAGAGAGAGAGAGAGAGAGAGAGAGAATCAATAGAATCAATTAATTGTATTCAATTCTAGCTCTTTATTAATAATATTCTATGCGATTCATATAAAGTTTTCGTTTCATGATTCTTAATATATGAAATTGCCAAAGAATTGAATATATTTTAAATCATGCATGGCATTCCCAACACAAATACATGCATACACACCTAACCCTCACACTTATATAATATATTATAATAGGGGTAGGATGTAGTATTTTTAGTATATATATATATATATATATATATATATATATAATTATATATTATAAATATATAAAATATATAATATATATATATAATATAGTATATGAGTAATATATAATATATATATATAAAAGCGAGTTACAAAATTGTTTTATATCATTGCTCTATCAAAAGAGTTATTAGGACGAAGATACAAGGACATAACGTCAAGATAACTACATTGAATAATAACACATAATTAATAAAAAGGCTATTTAATAGTAGCCTTCCAAACCGCCAAATACAGCATATTAAACATATTGCAATCAAACCCGTGTTTAAGACTGATAAAAATTTGAGTTATTAACGTCCTAAGTATTAATCTCTT
>JABUQX010059207.1:30000-34610 GCA_015478945.1 Trachelipus rathkii | reverse complement strand
CCAAAAATTCTTTCTTGTACAAAACCTACGAACTAGAATACATGATGTCCAGAACCTGACGTTTCCAACATTGTCCAACAATATGGTGAATTTCTTTACAAAGCAATATGTTTTGACAGTGTTTGGTTCCTATTACGAAGATCCATATTGAATCGTAATGGTAAATCTATCTCCTCTCCCACGTGGATTGGGTATAACAGCTTTAGAAGATGGCAAATGTGTTTAAATAGTTTCCTTGCTGCCAGTAATTCCAGAGCTTCCAACTAATAGTTCTGTTCAGTTAACAGTTATGAGGCAACCCGAAAAACTAAACGAATCCATGAATAAAACGACAAAGAAAGTCGTTGTTACAGCTGACATGGCAATTTATAAAACTTTAAAGCAGCTTGAAATGGCAAAAGAAGATTGCAAAGGCAAGTGGATATTGAAGCCTGGAGAACTGCAAATAATAATAGGTCAACTTAGAACAATTGGTGAGTTGGTATGTGGAAGTGGAATACCAGAGCTGTGGGTGGATTGTACTCCTCGGTGACTATGGAACAAATACTAGAGGGAAGACACATAAGGAGAGCTATTGAAGCCCATTTAACAACTACAACCACATTAAATATTCTTCTTCTAGAAGAATTTGACAAGGAACAACCGGGAAAATTTACCTTGTTACAGCCTCTACTGGATGAACTGGCAGTGAGTTTACAATCTAACAATGAAACCAATATTAAACAAAAACATGATGCACTAATCTCTTTCATTAAAGAAAATATGATACTTGAAGAAACTAAAAGATTTGTGAGTTCTAGGAAATCAGTGGAACCAGTCTTCAAGATGGCGTGTTCATATATGGATATGGTACAGTCTATGTTGTGCTTTATCAGATCTGTTAGAACATCTGATTGGAATCTCAGCATAGCTTCTCTTCATGACTTTCTGAATTATTTCTTTGCTCTTAATAGACTAAATTATGGACGTATGATTTCACTGTACCTTGCTGAGATGGATGTATTACAATCAACAGATCAAGATATCTGGAAAAACTTCATAGAGGGAAAATGGGTTGTCAATCATAATGTTGTACCCCTCTGTGCCCAAGGTGCAGATGAAGCCTTAGAGAACCAAAACCGAAAATTGAAAGTGTATGGAGGACTGGTAGGTATTACACAAAATGATAATGCCAGAAATCGTTTCTTCCTCTTAAATCCCGAACTGAACAGAATTTTAAATGAGGCGGAAATGTTGCTTGGGATGAAAAACGTTGGACAGACAAAACACCACGGGCTTCTAGATACTGCCCAAAAACGCCAGGATCGCAATGTCTTGAAACTCAAAGATGCATTTATAAATTCTACCAACCTTTTTCATTGTAAAAACCAACAACTAATTCACATTCTTACTCAAAGAGTGTTCCCGGAGGACGTGTAAGATTTTGTGAGTAACATAGAAGAGGTGGGTCAAAAGCTGGAGGAATCTTTTATGGCAGAGCGTGTAAATAGCAACAAAACACAATTTTGGTCTCCAATGAAGAAATATCCCACAAAAACTTTAAAGCGTCAGCAAAAAAATGTTAAAGTCCTAAAGACCAAAATTGTATCTAGGAAAACAGAAATTCTCTCACTTATGTCTAGGCCAGCGTTTCTCAACCTTTTAAGCCTCGCGACCCCCCAAAAACCAAAACGTGTAAAGTTAGTAACCTCGCGACCCCTTAATTACCCCATAAATATATATATATATATATATATATATTATATATATATAATATAATATATAATTATATATTAAATATAATATATATATATATATATTATATATAATATATATATTATATAAATCAGTGAAGCTCAATGATTGATGCATTAAGTATTTATTTTTATTTCATTAAGCATTAACTTTTTATAAAAAAACAACTGTGTAACATTTATATATAAATATTTATTTTTGTACACCACCGCGACCCGCCGTATATCCGCTCGGCGGCCCCTTGTGGTCGCGACCCCCGTTGAGAAACGCTGTCTAGCCGCTTGATAGCACTCGAAGCAAATATATAAAGTTCAATCTAAGCAACTACAATTTCACTCCTCCAAAATCATTGATTTGCTCGTACGGGAAAGCATCACTAGTCCAACATAATCCAAACTTTCAGTGATTTTGAGTCATACCATCAAATGAGAACAGATAATGGGACCCCCATAGCAGATCACCACTATCATATCCAACGGAAATTCACAAGAGCGGGACCAAATCTCGGCTTATAAAAAATATGATGGTAATGGCTATACTGACACTACACACAATAGCCTAACAACAAATATAAACGTATCAGATCTAGGAATCACTTAAGCAATTGGAGGGAGTGCAACAAAGATCAACTCATACAATTAGTACAGTGTTGTTGACACGTTAATTAAGGACGATAATTAAAAACAATGAAAATTAGAACGTATTCGGCAACTGGCAGTGATCCAATCCGTACAAAATAACATCTGAAATAGAGCAAAACTTCAATTAGAATTGCTTCTCATAATAAAAACAAAACGAGCTTCAGAGTTCAATCAAGTAACATATTACAATGTGGATGAGAATACAAGAAATATAAGTTATAGGGATAAGCATCATCATTCAGTGAAACAGATGTGTCAACCTTCGGACCACACAGAAGAAGCAATACAAAAATCATACTTCACGGAATATACATATCACAACAAGGATACAGGAACAACGACGTTTATTGAAAGACACATATGTTCTGGTTTAGCCTTAAGTATTTCCTCAAATACATCACAATTTGGAATTTCCTTGCAGGGAATGAAAAGTTTGTACATAGTCCTATCCACAAGTCATGGGATTACTCAAAATCTTACTGCTCTCCTGCGACTTCATACCTTATCTGTTTCAAGATTCACTGGTCATTGCCAATAAGGGGAAGCCAAGTGGTGAAAACATTCAATTCTGTTAATGATGCATTTTCATGCATTACATTATCTTTTCTTGACAAATTTTCCAGCTCTATGCCAGAAACGCTTAATGGCATTTGTTGTCAGTTTTATATTCCAAAAACTACAATGACTGAGTGGAGATGTGCAATGGTAGCTTTTCACAAAAAAAACAAAAAAAAAAAAAAAAACAATGTAATAAAAAAAGTAACCCACAACCAACAAAAGCTGCACTAACTCCAGCACTGTTAAGAGCTCATCTTCAGGCACTTGAGTGGAATCAAGATATCAAACCAAACCCAGTCATACCGTCACCACTCAACTTCGGATGGATGTATGTTGGAGGAACGTTTGAACCAATCGCATGCATCTTGCCTTGTGTTCCAGACCTTATGGCAGAGCTTTGTAGTCGCATGTGCTCCCTACATCGCTGTTGTCCACCATGCACCATGTATGGACTAAAGTGCACAGAAATGTGTAGATGTGAAGGTGATCCAGAACTATGTGAAAACTCTAAGGATACAGAAGACACAGATGAATGCAATGAATCAGCTATAGAAAGTGAAGACGAGATTTATGATGGAGATTGTAATTGATATACTGTTCTTTAGTAAAATACAGTAGACATATGTTTGATATTTGTATTAACTTTGAAGTCTAATTATGTCTTAGATATTATGTAATTCAATTGTAAACTTACCATTTATATATTTACAAATAAAAAAATAAAAAACAACACTCTCTGCACTTTTTGGAAAACAAAATCATAAATTCTTTTAAAAGCTGAATTTCTATGCTAAAGGTCAACCGTACACAAAATACCCTAAGAACATGTTTTGTGTAGAATTTAATACTGAATACTTTTTGTAATAGGTCACTTTGTCTACTATTTATTTACAGATAAACATAAAAACAATACCATTACGGCAGACGCCCATTGTTTTTTGAGTATAAGCATTAATCTCCACTAGTGCTACTTCCACCATCAAATACGACTCCCATGGTTATAACGAAGCGAATGATACCTATTCCCATGCTTGTATCATCAAAAATCCTACTGACGTAGTTTTGACATTGCAACGGCCACTAACCCTGTCTTTGCTGGAGATAATATCGATACAATTATATATATATATATATATATATATAATATATAATATATATATATATATAATATATATATATATACTATATAATATATATATAATATATATATATATATATATATATATATATATTATATAATATATATTATATATAATTATATATTATAAATTTTAACACGGTTTTAAATGAGACCGTGTCTTATTTTAATTTTATCTGTTTAAAAGGCAAAATCTGGTATAAAAGTAACAAGTCTCTTTTATTTTCATTATAATTATTTTGGAATATTTTCCTCTAAAAATAGTTCGAATAAAATCAGTTTTATGAAAAATATTTAGGTAGCTTAAAATTAATTTTCAGTTCATTTCAGATTATAAATGTTAGAGTTCCATTTAGGAATAAATTATTTCTTCTTGTTTTTGTTTTTTATTTATTTGTGATTTTCTTAAATTGTAAATATTTGAGAAGCGTATATATACATATAAATATATATATATATATATATATATATATAATATATATATATATATTGTAATAAAATTTAGATTATATATATACATATATATATATATATATTAT
>JABUQX010059207.1:0-20000 GCA_015478945.1 Trachelipus rathkii | reverse complement strand
CGAGAGAGAACGCGGAGAGGAGCAAGGCGGGACGACAGAGCGAGAGGGTGCAAGAGCGGGAAGCGAGGAGCAGCTGCCCAGGGAAGAGGACGGAAAAGGCACGGCAAACCGCGCGCAGATATGAACTGGAAGCGAGCGACCGAAGGAAGGAGGGGGAAACGCGGGAGGACCCAGGAAGGGAGAAGGACCGAGAAGGGGGGAGGCACAGAAAAAGCGGCGGCAACGGAACAAAAACGGAGCAGAACGGGACGGAGGGGGCGAACGGAAAAAAAAAAGCGAAAACACCCCGAGGACGGGCCTGAGAAAAGAGAGCGGCGAGGGGAAAAGGGGGGAAAACAACGGGGGGCGGCAGACCCAGGGCAAAACAGCGAGGGGGAGGGAAAAAAGAGCGATGAGGGAGAAGCCGGGAAGTGAGACGAGGATTATAGAGAGAGAGAGAGAGAGAGAGAGAGAGAGAGAGAGGAGAGAGAGAGAGAGAGAGAGAGAGAGAGAGAGAGAGAGAGAGAGAGAGAGAGAGAGAGAGCAGTGTCTGGTGCAATAGATAGTATAAAGAAAGTGAGACAACAATTCTACCGTAAGAAAGGCGGCGCGCGGCGAGACAAGAATTATAAGGGGAGAGAGAGAGACAGAGAATTATACGGGAAGAAGAGATAGTGAGAGAGGAGAGAGAGCGAGAGAGGAGAGAGGAGGGAGAGAGAGAGAGAGAGAGAGAGAGAGGAGAAGGGAGAGGGGTCGCGTGTGGGGGAAGGCGGGGACGGGAGGCGGCGCGGGGCGGGGGGGGTGAAAGGAAGGAAGGGAACGGGGAAGGGGAAAAGGGCGGGAAGGGGGAAGGGAAGGCGCAGGGGGGCGAGGGGGCATGGGGGGGAAGGAGGGGGAGGGGGAGCCACGGGGGGGAAGGGGACGGGGGATGGAAACGGGGGACCAGCCGGGAGCGGAAGCGAAGGGTGAGGGGAGGGGGAGAGGCGGGGAAACAGGAGGGAACAGAGGAGAGGGGAGGGGGGGGGTGGCGGGAAGGAAGAGGGAGAACGGAAAGGAGGGGGGGGAACGAAAGAGCGAAGGGGACAAGCACCGGGGGAGCGGGAAGGGGGGGGGTGGCGCGAGAAAAGGAGGGGGTCGCCGGGAGCCCCCGAGCGCGTGGGGGTGGGGGGGGCGCGGGGGTGGCGGAGGGGCGCCCCGGCAGGGGGGGAACAGGAAGGGAAACAGAGGAAGGAAAAGGGGGGGGGGGGGGGCGGGGAAGGGACAGGGTGAAAACGGAAAGGGGAGGGGAGGGGGAACGAAAGAGCCCAAGGACCAGGCACCGGGGGAGACGGGGGGGGGGCCAAACAGTAGGGGGAGGTAGACGGGGAGACACGAGCGCTGGGGGGAGGGGGGGGGGGGGGGAGCAGCCTGGGGGGGGGGGGGGGGGCAGGGGGGGGAGGGAGGAATCCGGAACAGGGGGCATGAGGAGAGCGGGGGCAGGGGGAGGGGCTGAGCCGGCGGAGCGAGACAGGGGCGAGAGGAGATGGGGGGGGGGTGCGCAGCGGGGGCGAGGGACTGGGGCGAACGTGCGCGGCCGGCGGGGCGAAGCAACGAAGCTGGGTAAGATCACCGCGCGAACGCCAACCGAACAGGGGATTAGGGGCGAGACCAGCGGGCCAGAGGCGAGGGCAAATAAAGGAAGAGCGCGAACGAGAAGGGGGTCGGAAGGGGCCGGCGAAAGGGGGGGGGCGGGCCGAGGATAAACCAGAAACCACCCGGTAACACGCGCGAGAAGCGGGAAGCGCCGAAGGGCGATGGGGTGGGCGAAAAAAGCGGGCGCGCGACGGACGAGAAGGAGCGTCGGGGCGCGGGCGACGCCCCGAAGGCAACAGAGGAGCAAAGGGGGGGGACAGCGGACGACGGCGCAGGAGACGGGGACGGCGGCCCAGCCAAAAGGCGGAGAGCCGCGAGGAGGGGAGGGCAACGAGACACCACACGGATAGGGGGGGGTCGCGCCGCACACGGAGCAGGGGGGGGGAGCGGGGAGGAGGCCCAAAAACTGCAGGGTCGCAACGAGCGGGAAAGGGAGAAGGAAACCGACACAGAGGCCAGAGCGCCGAAACCAAGGCGGGAAGACGCGGGACGGAGGGGGCACCACGGCCGCCGGCGCGGGGAAAAGACACCAGGGCGCCGCCGAGGGTAACGGCGGACCACAAGCGGGGAAGCGCGGAAGGAGAACCGCGTCGGCCAACAGCGCCAAAAGCCACGAAACGGAAGGGCGGGCACGGAAAGCGGCTAAGGGGGGGGAAGGGGGGGGGGCGAAACGAGCGGGGAAGGAAGCCGGCGGGACGCCGGGGAGGCGCGCGGCACCGGCGGAAAAGGGCTGGGGCCGGAAGCACACGAGGGGGGAGGAGCAGGGGCAGGCCAGCGGCAACGAAAGGGGGGGCGCCCCAAAAGCAGGGGCGAGGAAGCGGGGGCACTCGTCCAACGCAGCACGTCCTCGCGGATCAGCCGTGCGACGCGGGCGCCGAGCACGCCGCCAATCAACGCGGCGGGGGCGCGGGGCAGAGATGATCGCGGTCAGGCTGAGCGTCACGGGCACGAAAGGAAGGGGCGACAACCGGCGTCCGGGCGCCGACAGAGAAAAAGGCGGGCCTGCTCGAAGGGCAGCGCGAACAACGGGGGAAAGCGGACCGGGTCGACCCGAGCGCGCGGGCGGGGCGGGGCGGATCGCGCCGGCGCGGTGCCGAGCTCGGGCGGCGCCCGCCGCATCGAAGGCGGACCCGGACGAGGCGACAGCCCGCCGCCGACGCCGGCCGCGCAGGGGGCCCAGGGCGGGACCTGGACGACACGTCGAGCGGCGGCAGGGAGCCGGAGAGCGATGAAACGGCAGGAAGGCGAGGCCCGGAGGCAGGCCGCCCCGGGGGGTGGAGGGGGCGGAGCGGGCGCCGCCGCGGGCTATGGGACGCGCTGTGCTTAGACGGCGCGGGGCCGCAGGGCGCGGACCGCGGCACAGGGCCAACCGAGGCACGAAAAAGGAGCCGGGCGGAGCCGGCTAACTAGCGCCCGAGAGCGCGCACGGGGAGGCAGAGCGAAAAGCGGGGAAAACGCGGCGACGCGCTTGGGCGGGCGCGGCGTACGCCTTGGCCGGGTTGGAAGAACAGCACGACGCGGCGGCGGCGAGGGCAACGGGGGACAGACGGGCCGAGCGAACGGAGGAGGGGCGGCGGCCCGGAGGGACCAGGGGAGGCCGGGGCGGGGGCGCGGACAGGCCAAAGCGGGGGACCGTGGGTGGCACGCCGGGCACGGCGCGCGAGCGCCCGGCCGGGGAGGGCCGCCGGCGCGGGCGGACGCGAATCGAGGGGCGCGCGAGCGCGCGACGAGCAGCACGGGGGGAGGCAGCGACCGCGGCCATCGCCGGGCCGGGTGACGGAGAGAGGGGGGCGCAAGGGGCCGGGCGAGCGCCAACGGGAGGCCGACGGGGCAGCAAACGAAGCACCCCAGCGAATCTGTCAACGCCTCGCACGCGGAGTCAGAGGGCGCACCGGCCGCGCGGTGACGCACGGGCAAAGCGACGCCGCGGGGGGGCGAGAGGGCCGCGCGGCGGCAGCGGGCGAAGGCGGAAGCCGGGGCGACCGGGAGGGGAGGCCCGGGGGGGGCACCCCGCACCGGGGAAGAGGCAACGCAGGTTCTAAACGGTCACCGTGGGGCACAGACGGCGTAAGGAAATGCGGTCCAAGGTGCCTTGCTCCGCGGCGCGAACGGCGGCGGCGGAAGCCCCAGCAACAGGCGCGTCCAACATTCCAAGAACGGGTACGGCGAAACCGCAGAGTGCAAGGAAGGCGAAGGGGGCCGCAAGAAACGGGAGGGCGGGCAGGGGGCGGAAGGGGGGGCCGCGGCACAGGGGCGCCAGGGAGAGAAGGGCCGGAGGCGCCCGGGGAGGGAGTACGGGAGCATATGGACTCGATATAAGGGACATAGTATCTAGAACTTAAAGTCGTTACAAGGATAGACGATAGTACACCAGTGGCTATTACGGCGGGACTACGGCACTTACACAATCGCAAAAATGCAAAGCAGGGTAGCTTTTAGGAACAGATCTCCGATCATGTCGTTTTTTATTCTGTTCGAAATTTAGTTTTGTTGTTGTTTTTAACTGTATTATCGCTTATTTCTTCTTGTTTTTTTTTTTTTCTTCTTTAAATTCTGTATTTTGTTTTTTTTTATGCTTTTTTTATTTTTATCTCAAAAAAGGTTTTTTTTTTTGTTTTTTTGTTATTTGCTTGTGTTATAAATTGGTTTAGCTTTTTTTTTTGGTGGTGGTAGTTTTTGCATATTTATATACTTAATGTGTATTCGGTTTTTTGCAGTTGTATTCTTTGTAATCTACATTAGTCGCTTCATTATGGACATAAATTTAAACGTGGGGGTATTTTTGTTGTGTGATGTCCTGCTGTAAGCGGGTGTATAGCGAGAGTGCGTCTTCACATTATGGGGGGTCTCCGGCCATCCACCCTTCTATTGGATAGGATTGAGTCTAAGCTAAAGCTAGGAGACTAATAAACTGTCCCCTACTTTTCAAATCTCTTGACCCTCTATCTCTTGGCACGTACGTCTGGCGCACTATCTCTTTATCTATAGGTACTACACGCGGTAGAATGCTCAGGGGAGTTGGCGCGGGCTCGTATTCCCACCCCAGTTGCGTCGCACCTCGCCATACAAGGAGTGCCGATCTCTCGCATGGAGTATTGAGAACCCCAAACTTGTTCGTTGCTGGCTGCCTCTTTCTTTTCCAGCTACTTCTGTTCTGTTGAACTCCTTGCCTTCTTCTGTTTTTCCAAATATATTTAATCTTCCCTTCTTAAAGCCACGTCTTTGCGCTCACCTGAGAGATTTGCCTTAGGCTGGGGATGGGTGGGGTTTTCCTTGTTTTATTTCTGCCCCCTCCTTGAAAAGGCTCGGCCCGTGAGTGGTGGTTAACTGTAAAAAATATAATATATATAATATATAAAATATATATATATATATATAGATATATATATTATATATATAGTATATATAATATATATATTTGAAATAAACTTAAAGCAGTCTCACCTTATTTATACATAAAAGAGTAAGTTTTCTTGCCTTTGTCAACATCAAAATGTAACTAAGAGATGGCAAAGGCTATTTAATATAAAACAATTTTATAGGTTAAATTCACCACACAGCACCACACAATTTCCGCCCTTTTTTTTAAGTCGAGAACGAGGTCAGCTTTTTAAAATAGGTTGAAAATTGCGTTATTTAAATCGCGATGATTCTTACACTTTTGGTTAAATTTACAAATTCTTTTATATTTATTATGCCAAAATTTTTCATTCATTTAACGATTTACGCCAAAATCAGAAAATTCTATAGTTAACATTATGAACATTGGGAAAAGCTCGATCGTTTTCTATAATATTAACTCGTTCTAAGCACGAGCAGCACGAGTATATGAGGTCGCCCCAATATATTATATATATAATATATATATTAATATATTATATTAATATATATAGTAAATATATATATATATATTATATATATATATAATATATTATATATATAGTATAATTATTAATATATATATAATATATATCTCTATATTTATAATATATATAATAATATAGATATATATATAATCATTATATATATATATATATATATATATATATATATAGTTATATATATATATATATATATAAATAGTATATATAATTCTAATATAGGGGGTATAATAATATATATATATATATATTATATATAATATATATATATAACATATATATATATATATATATATATACTATATATATATATATATATATATATATATATTATATATATATATAATATATTATATATATATTAATATATTACTATATCATATATATATTATATTATATAATATATATATATATAATTTATAAATTAAGAAAATTGATGAATAATACAGTTTTTTTATTTCCATTGTGCTGTAAAAAAAAGCAAATATATGTAAATATATTTTTGTAGCCAGAATTTTAACTCATAAGTGATTAATATATATTTCCTTTCCTAAAATGGAATGTGCTTCTTGAATCAAAAATTTCCTTACACTCTTGTGTAAATAATCTCCATATTTGGTTGCCAGTATAAACAAAGTTCACGGCTTTGTTAACTTGCGATCGGCGATTGCAAATCAGTTTCAGTTGCAAGTAATCTTGCCTTATGAAGAGAGACGTAGGATTTTATTTTCAGATTTGCAAATCGATATCCCCCAGTCAGATTTTAAAATTTTCCTGTGATATGATATAATATGATTATACTATATATATATATATATATATATATATATATATATATATATATAGATATTATGATATATATATACTATATATATATATTAATATAATATAATAATATTATATAATATAATATAAATATATATATATTAATATATCTAATATATATATATATATTATATAATATCAATATATATAATATATAATAAGATATATATATATATATATCATATATATATATAACATATAATATAATATATTCCTTTCTTCTATCCTTCCCTTCAATTCGGACAGATGGGAGGTTCTGTGGGTTATGCCATGGGAAAGAATAGTTTCCAAGAGAGCATGACATAAGTCGAAAAAAACCACCCCCCCACACACACACACTTTCCCTCATACCATTAATTGCGAAGGTCCGTCGCATTCCAAAATTCCCTAGGCTCCTAAAATTCGCTACGGGCCTAACTGTGGTATCTTGTCAATGATAGGGTCATACCTGAGCCATTGCGACAACCATGCCCCGCCACACAAAACCAGCCATTCCCTTCTCTATCAACCTTTCGTCCCAGCTTCTTCCCCAAACTCACCTTCCTTTCTTTAAGACCCTCCTTTACTGACTCAAGCCACTCTTCTCTTAGTCTCCAGTTTGTCGATTTCCAAGCACACTTCACCACAATGACATTCCGCTTAACCAACCGACTATCATCCATTCCTTTCCATATAACCAAACCATCTATTTACCAGCTCTTATTTATTCGCCCATTTACTCTTGTTTACACACACAACTTCCTAACATGTCATTTCTCATTTTATATTTCTTTCTTGCAACCAGCACGACCCGTAAATTATGTATCTGAACAGATTTAACTTAGATCAATGCGCATTTATCCTCAAATATGGTTCACTACTATACATTAAACTCCGTAAAAAACATTAACAACATACCTTCATGCAGAACCCTACAGTACACTCAAGACCTTCCCTTTTGCTCACCAAAAGATTTAATGGACCAGCACCTTCCTGCCATTCACAACTTTCCAACTACACCTCATCATCAGTTCCCTTTTCATGCAACATACAGAATTAAATATTTAAATTCAGATACTTGTTCCAATTGCTCGCCATCCAATTTGATTTCACAGCGGAATCTCCTCACCCACTACCATCACTATACTCTTATTTAAATATTACTTTCTCCTCCTTTTACCACGCCTAACCCAAACCTCTCTATCAATCGTCTCAAACTTTCTTCAGATCACAAACAAAACCAATCGTCAGCAGACAAAAAGCATCGAGGGTACCTCTTCAACCTTTTATTTCCATCAGTCTATTCACCTCTCTTGTCACATCTACCTCCAATTCTTCCATCATCCCATTTATTTACAAATGTATAAATAGCCTGGATTGCATAACACATTTAGTGCCTCACTCCCCAATTAATATTAACAATCACTTTCCACTCATTTTTCTTACACACGCTATTGAATTCAATTTAAAAAACCTACCACCCAACACTATATATCCACTAACACATGCCACAGAGCTTTCCTATTAATTCTGTTATTATTACCGCCTTTTGTAAGTCCACCAACACCTAAATACTATTTACTCTTCTCTTCATTTCTCACTCATGTTGTTCATGGTAAAGATTGAATCTAACATCCTCTACCACTTTCTAAATAAATGTACCTTTGTCCTTTGCCAATCCAGTCCCTCAGTACTTGACCTTTTCTTTCATTCCGAAAATTACCAGCATTATAACTTCCCTACAACACTCAATAAATTAATTGCCCTATAATTCCTACAGTTCCTCTTATCTTCCTTACCTTAAATAAGGGTACTATCAATGCTCGCCTCCAATCCTTCGAAACTATAACCTCCATAAACGATATATATTATTTTAATTATATAGTATATATATATATATATATATAATATAATATATATATATATACTACTACATGATTAATATATATATATATATTATTAATAATATATTTACTATAATGATATATAAACTGTTATAGTGTCAATTATTTACTTTAACTAAAGTTTAAAATTTTACGTTTTACTATTTAGATTCGAAATGTATTAGATTAACTTTATTTTGATTCTCTAAAAGATTACCAAATTGACAGAAAATGAATTGAGTTTAAACAAATAAAAGAACTGTAAAAATTAAAAAAAAATGAAAAAGAAAATAAAACCTAAAAAACTATAGAAATAATTTATTCCATTCAATTAGTGCGCGTCGATAATTTCTGTTTTCTTTGCATCTTTAAAATAATCGATTGGCTTATTAAAAGGCCTTGTACACTCCAGCGGCACACACGAGACACACACTTCACACACACACAACACAACACACACCACAGCACATCACCACAACGCACCACAACACAGCAATCATTATGATATATTAATATTTATATAATATATACTATATTATATATATAATATATATATATATATTATTATATATAATATATATATATATACAAATATAATTTATTGAAAGTGTCACAGAAAAAATCAATGTTTGAATTTTTTAAAAAAACTGAGATTGTAAAGTTGCAGCTCAGTTGGATAACGTAAAACCCGTTCTTCATTGAGTCAAAGTTTTTGCAAGCTGCGAATATTGCAAAACAAAATCAACATTTTACCCTTCATAAATTGAAAAACCATTCACCCTGAAACTGATTTTGTTTTATTTCATAGGAAACTGTTGTGGTCTTGAACGTTTTAACTAGTCACAACTTTATTTAAAACTTAATAGATTTGAAAATATCGAGGCATTTCTTAACACCGACATGATTCGATTCTTCCCAAATGTCTTACTTTTTATGCAAATACCAAAATCACTTAGCAACACTCGATTACATTCTGCTATTCCAGATTTTGTTTTTTAATTTATCATTTTTATACATTTAAAAAAGATAAACGTTTATATTCTTTTAAATAATGTTGATTTTCACACCATACATCAGGATCAGTATTTAAAAATTCTGTATCAAAATTTCAAATCTCTTTATTATATATATATCTATATATATATAAAATATAATATATATATATAAACTACATAGTATATATTTATATTTACAAATTATATATATATATATAATATATATAATTATATATATATATATAGTAAGTTACCAAACAGTTGACCTCCCACAGCTTTTTCTCAAAAAGTATAAGAGGAATCGGTCTGAAACTTTGAATATAATCTATGTATGGGTTAAACTCGAAACGGGTAAATTCCAAGTCTCTAGGATGTATATAGAGGGGGCTCGCCCCCGATGGTCGATACGGATATTGCGCTTACGCCCTTGTGCGGATCTGAGCGATCGAGATTAGGCCTAAATCGAGCACCTGGAGGTCAGACAGACCTTCGCGTCTGTACTGACGACAGGACACAGACCGAAGGTCTGTGTTTTTCTGTCCTGTCTGTTTGTCTGTGTGTTTGTTTGTATTATTATTATAATATTACACGAAGAAGTGATCCCGAAGGGATCACTTCTGAGTTTTTTAAACCTTTCTGCGTGTCCTTCAGCGTCTCTTCTGTGTTTCCGGCTCTGCACCGCCCGCACCGCACCGCACCGCACCGCACCGCCACCGCATTGCTCCGTCTCGCACCACGCTCGTGGTAGGAGTTTGAGAATGGTATCTCTGTCAACTTGGTACCCCGTTGGGGCCATAACGTATCCTCGACAAAGACGAAGTTAGGATCCCAAGGGTCCTCCCCAAGGGGGACCCCACCCCCATTAAAAATTAAATTGATCGTATAAGGCTGAAATTGGTGAGAGGATTCAGAGTGATTTCTAAAAAGAGTTAGTATTGGAATCTGATGAGTGGGCTCCGGCCCCGGTGCTGGAGCCGCTGCGGTGCCAAGTTAATAAATTCGTATAACAACAATGTTGGTTGTCCTATTATATGTTTTTGGCTGTAGATAATTCGGAAAATAATGGTTTCAAGAAATCCATCAAGAAAAAAAAATTAAATAAAAAAATAAATAAAAAAATTAAATTCTTATTCTTTTTGTTTAGTAACTTACAAATTACGTAATTTACATACACCTAAAGCCAGTAAAATCAGTTCAAATCAAACCACCATTCAACCCCCATCCAGCCACCCCCTGTCCAGTCGTGGATCTATTGATTAATTGATCTATTGATTAGTGTCAAATTTTTACTTAAAATTGTAACGGTTTACATACCCTAAAATCAGTAAATCAGTAAAATCAAACACATCCCAACTACCATCCTGCCACCCTCCTGGCCGAGTTGTGATCTAATTATCTATTGATTCAAGTCATATTTTTTTACTAAAATTTGAACGTTTTACTTACCATAAAGCAGTAAATCATAAATCAAACCACCATCCTTGCCCCAATCCCGCCACCCTCCTGTCCGTCCTTGAACTACGATCTAATGATCTATTGAATTCAAGTCATATTTTTACTAAAATTGACATGTTTTACATACCCTAAAGCAAGAAATCAGTAAATCAACCACATCCATCCACATCCTGGTCACCCTTCCTGCCAATCCGTGAACTATTGACTATTGGATCTATTGATTTTCAAGTCATATTTTTTTACTTAAATTGTATGTTTTGCATACCATAAAGCAGTAAATCAGTAAATCAACCACCATCCATCCACCATTCCGCCACCCTCCTGTCCATCTTGAAACTATTGAAAAAAAATTCTAATTTGATCTATGATCAGTCACATTTCGAGTATACATTTAGATAACATAACATGGAAGAAATGGATGGTGAGTTCTTTATACAAAGATTCAATCAATATGATGCTGAGTGGCTAGTCGCGTAAAGTTTTCACATTAATGAAAGCTTACTGCATCTTCTGAACTATGAATATAACCCACAACGACAAACTAACACATCTTAAGCACACGAATAAACTGTTAAACATTAACAAAGTTCCATTAACAACCAGTAAAGTAACTAACATAACACCCAAAAACGAACTTATTTCACACTTGTCAAGCATATCTCTAAACATATCAATGTTAAATTTTACATTTTAACATGGTAATATTAACAAAAATTTCCAATACCTTGGTAATTATCATACAGGACCAGCGAAAGTATCAACGTAACAAAGTTCTTTACTTAATAAAGCAACATAGCATCACCAGGGAACTAAGGATATCAATATACAACGGACAAACCTGACACATCGTAAGCAAGAATAAACTGCTATTAACAAAGGTCAAAACTTATCAACAGTAAAAGTAACTAACAAAGACATACAAAAACATAATCCACCATTCGCGCTTTATCAAACATATCTCCCACAGAAGTAATAATTTAACAAAAAATAAAATAAAATTTAGCACCCTTACCTAAACAGAATAATACCTAACGATCATCTCCGAACAAAGGAAGCTGTTTACTCTCTGCTAAAAGCGTAAACTATGACATAACGTACTTATCATACGACAATCAGACGAATAAACAGCTATCATTAACAACTTTGTCAATAAAGCGAACATACGAGGAAGTTAAAAACAGTTTTCATTTTAATAAATATAATTTTTTTTTGAAAACAGCGTTATATAAAATACATAAAAACATATTAATACATAAAAACATAAGTTTATTTAAATATATTAATTCATCTAATCAGGAACATAGGATTCAACATAACTGGTAAGTTCTATATATCTCTCTAAGAATCAAACACCCTTGAAGGATGTAAGTATAAAATGCCTTCATGCACGCACTAAACCATTTTGGTCAGCATATTTGATTCAGCAGCACTCATTCTCTCATACAAGAGAGAAGTAAACTACATCCAAGCTGATAGTTATTAAAGCATTTCTGTATACTGCATTATACGGGAAACCACACATGTTTCGGTGTAAATATCATAGATTTCACCATGTGCTATATGTATTAAGTCAGTCGCAGTGATGTCAAACCTCGTTAAGATGCCATGTTAATTCCATTTTTATTCTTAATCAAAAGAATGATCATATTTTCTTACGTTCGAACAGTAAAAACTATACATGTACGATAGAAGGTCAAACAATCGATGGGTTTCCAGTAGTTGCGTACATCAAGGTTTAACATCGTCACACGACGAAGAACAACAACGTCATATTCTATTCAGAACCACTTACGCTGTCTTCCCAGTTAGATATTTTACTATGCGTTGATCCATCGGATAACAAACACTTATCCTCTATCCATGCTGCTGCGATGTCGATAATCTTGATGAATCCATCAGCACAAAACGAATAAAGGTCTATTATTTGACTCTCTTGGCAGGAATACAAGCAGGTGCGATCGCATCGGTTTACGATTAAAATAAATGAACACTTCGTTAGGAATAACGAAAGTCCGCGTGAAGATATCAACAACAGACGCGAGAGATGCGGCGAGATGTCATCGTATTCAGCACAGCGAAAAATATCCTACTGAAGAAAATAGAGTGTATAACAATCCTAAAGAAGTGGGATTCTTTCTTTAACCAATCAGAGAAAGTAAAACAAGAATACGACGCACGAACGAACCCATATCAGTTCAAAAGGATATATATTCTCGTTAGACAAAAACAACAACAATAACAATTAACAGGTTCACTATGGTAATATAAGTATACAAAGGAGATCTATATCGCACAAATGACATGAAATGAGCTTAGTCCAAAACAAAAACCAAAACAAAAACAAAAAAAAGTAAAAGAAATGGAAGAATTTGAAAAAAAATAAAAGACTAAATAATAATAATAATAATAATAATAACAAAATAATAATAATTTTGTTGTTCATTCAATGTATCATTC
Organism: Trachelipus rathkii; assembly: GCA_015478945.1. Taxonomy (NCBI): domain Eukaryota; kingdom Metazoa; phylum Arthropoda; class Malacostraca; order Isopoda; family Trachelipodidae; genus Trachelipus; species Trachelipus rathkii. Next base: position 6,914 of record JABUQX010059207.1, on the reverse strand, counting down.
ACTACATATAGTCTTTATCATAGCTTAAATCTAAATACGCTAATCTTTACACTTGAAAACCAATCATTTTCGTCGTTACTATCTAAGATATTTTTTCACTTCATTGCGATACCATCATGAGTACATATGTTAAAGTCACGTTCAGACACGAAAATTTGTATTCTATATAGATCAGTTAGGTAAAGCACTTCGACATGTTTTCTAAAGATAGACGAGTTTCTGTGGCATCTAAAGAATTTAGAAACGTTCAATGATATTCTCAGAATCATCAATCAGCGTTTTCTTGAATGCGTAATATTCCTGATACAACATGTAATGTGCAACAGTTACATAATTAGACAGCATTTCCGATTTCTTAGTTTGCAAAATTACCCTCTTACAGGCATTTCCGATTTCTTAGTTTGCATTATTACCTTCCTACAAACCTCCGATAGATATTTTATCTGTTTTAATCCAGAAATATAGATTCTACGAGCTGTAGGTTTAAATAAACCTGTGTCATTACACATCTTCCATACTCGAACTTCCATTCGGTGTGAAATTATATCCTTAGAAAAAGAGATAGTAAGATGACTGACTTTATGACATCCTCTTCTGGCAATAATCGTTTTCGGTGAGTCTACTAAAACTTCGGTAGAGTTAGAGTACACCTTAACCCATTCTGCAGCGTGACGACATATACAGAGTAGTTCATCTGTACTCATAAAAATATGCCTGTTACTGTGGTATACAGATTGATTAATACACGTGAAAAAATCAGAACCATCGGGGTTTCTTTTATATAAGATTGAAACCCCACACCCAGGGATCTTGATTACCCTTGAATAATGTTTTGTATAGAGGTATATCTGTTAAGGCGGATCATGATATTTGCCCACTTAGTGAAAATAGAACACTTTTTAACGGACACAACCTCCTAATGCTTTTAAGTCCACAACGATTATGATGTTAAAACAAGCCTCATGAGGAAAAGTATTATAAAAATTAAGAGCAACACAAGCCTAACAGGAAGGCTAAACCTGTTTTTTTACAGGTGTACATTCACTTTTGGGCCTTTACCGCTCCGCTACGTTTTATGTTTGTATTTGTATTTTTGTGTTTTCATTCAAAGCTATTCACATGGCAAACTAATATACGGTAATTGGAAACTAAGAACATAACATATGCTTAAACTTTTTTTAACCCGAAAATTTTTAAACAAAAGGTTTTTCCATTTTTAAAACAAAAAAAAAAGGGTTTTTTTCCATTACTCATCACGGAAAATTCGCCTTACGTATCAAAGTATTAAAGTAGCTTAATAGGTTCATACAATATCGATATGTTCCCACTTTCTCCCGCATATCAGCAACAGGTAAAGACGTATTATCTAACAAATTCCTTAACAAAGTGCAATCTATCAAAGATACAGCATCTTGAACTATGAATTACACTATCTTCATCAAAATGTCACTCGTCTCGAGTATAACAACAGATTGAACTATGAACTAAACGTAGACATTATCAAAATTCTCGGGTTAAACTAACATTACTCAACAAATCTTAAACTAGGCTCACGTATCTAACACATCACGTCAGTAACACAGTAATATCTTACAAGACTCATCATTTTCTCTAACAATCAGTGTTAATTTCACACAATCATAGTAATATTTAACATTAAACGTACCAACTACGAATAAACAGCTTTCAATTAACCAAGAGTATCTAAAGCATTACACACATCACACACCGAGAGAAAACCAATGGGGTGCGTCCTTGAAAGGATGTGATGCCTGAGATGGATCCACCGCGAAGGGGTGTAAGCGGGCCATACCCCTCCGAAGGAGGGGTAAGGCCTCAGCCCTTCGGGCCTCAGCAAAAACCGCTTACACCCCTTCGGGTGATCCCCCCTCTCAGGATTTCACATCCTTTCAAGACGCATCCCATTGGGTTCTCTCGGTGTGTGATGTGATGCTTTAGGATACTCATTGGATTAATGAAAGCTTGTTTATTCGTAAGTTTAGGTACGTTATGGTAAAATATACTATGACTGTGTGAAATAACACTGATTTTGTTAGAGAAATGATGAGGCTTTGTAAGATATTACGTGTTGTTAACTGACGGATGATGTGTTAGAACGTGGCCTAGTTTAAGATTTTGTGAGTATTTAGGTTTACCCGAGAATTTTGGGCTAATGTCTACGGTTATTCATAGTTCAACTGTTGTTATATCGAAACGAGTGACATTTTGATGAAGATAGTGTAAATTCATAGTTCAAGATGCTGTATCTTTTGGATAGATTGGGTCACTTTTTAGGGAATTTGTTTAGATTAATACGTCGTGTTACCGATTGCTGATATGCGGGAAAAGTGGGAACATATCGAATATTGTATGACCTATTAGCTACTTACCGTTGATAAGTAGGGAATTTTCCGTAGATGAGTAATGAACTTTGTTTAATGAAAACTGTTTAGTTCGTAAGTAGATATGTTATGGGATTAGTTCCAATATAGCGCTTTGATTAGTTTGCCAATGTTGCATAGCTTTGAATGAAAACACAAATACAAATACAAACATTAAAACGTACGGAGCGTACAGGCCTAAAAGTGAGATGTACATCTGAAAAAAACAGGTTTAGCCTTTGCCTGTTAGGCTTGTGTTTGGCTCCCTAATTTATAATAATTCTTTTCTCATGAGGCTTTTTAAACTTATCTCTGTGGACTTGAAAGCATTAGGAGGTGGTGTTCTTAAAGTGTTCTATTTTCACTAAGTGGGCAATATGTTGCGTCTTAACAGATTTATTACCTCTATACAAAACATTATTCAAGGGGTAATCAAGATCCCTGGGTGTGGGGTCTTCATTCTTATATAAAAGAAACCCCGATGGTTCTGATTTTTTCACGGTATTAATCAATCTGCTATACCTAGTAACAGGCGTATTTGATGAAGTTACAGAAGAGCTACTTCTATATGGTCGTCACGCCTGCCAGAATGGCGTTAAGGTGACTCATAAACTCTACCGAAGTTTTTAGATTAGGACTCACCGAAAACGATTATTGCCAGAAGAGGATGTCATAAAGTCAGTCCATCTTACTATCTCTTTTTTCTAAGGATTATTAAATTTCACGACGAATGGAAGTTCGAGTCATGGAAATGGTGTAATGACCAAGTTATTTAACCTACCAGCTCGATAGAATTTCTACTATTTCTGGCATTAAAACAGATAACAATATCTTCGGAGGTCTGTAGGAATGTATAAACGACAAACTAAGAAAATCCGGAAATGCGTTTAATTATGTAACTGTTGCACATTACATGTTGTATCAGGGAATATACGGCATCAAGGAAACGCTGATTGAATGATTCTGAGAATATCAGTTGACGTTTCTAAATTCTATAGATGTACAGAAAACTCGTCATATCTATTTGAAAACAAATGGTCCGAAAGTATTTACCAAGATGATCTATCTAGTAAACAAATCTTAGTGTCTGAACGTGAACTTTTAACATATGTACTCCATGATGGTATCGATGAAGTGAAAAAATATCTTTAGATATAACGACGAAAATGATTGGTTTTCAGTGTAAAGAATTTAGCATTTTTAGATCTTAAGCCTATGTAAAAAACTAACATATGTATGTGCTGAACATTGATTAATATTATTATTATTATTATTATTATTATTATTATTATTATTATTATTATTATTTATTATTATTATTATTATTATTATTATTATTATTATTATTATTATTATTATTATTATTATTATTTTTGTTTTTGTTTTGTTTTTTGTTTTGACTAAGCTCATTTCATGTCAATTTGGCGGTATAGATCTCCTTTGTATACTTATATTACCATAGTGAACCTGTTTATTGTTATTGTTGTTGTTTTGTCTAACGAGAATATATATCCTTTTTAACTTATATGGTTCGTTCGTACGTCGTATTCTTGTTTACTTTCTTCTTATTGGTTGAAAGAAAGAATCTCATTACCTTTAAGGGTTGTTTATACACTTTTTTCTTCAGTAGGATATTTTTCGCTGTGCTGATTTACGATGACATCTCCCCGCATCTCAACGCTGTTGTTAATATCTTCACGCAGACTTTCGTTATCCTAACGAAGGGTCATTTATATTTAATTCGGTAACGAATGGCAATCGCTCGTTGCTCCAACCCCTGGAAGAGAGTCAATAAAGACCTTTTTATTCGTTTGTGCTGATGCGGATTCATAAGATTATCAACATTCGCAGCAGCGATGGGTAGAGGATTAAGTGTTGTATCGATGCGATTCAACGCATAGTTAAAAATATCTAACTGGGAGACAGCGTTAAGTGGTTCTAATTGAATAGACGTTGTGTTCTCGTCGTGTGACGATATGTTAAAACCGCTTTGATGTTACGCAACTACTTGAAACCCATCGATTGTGTACCTTGCTCTACCGTACATTATAGGTTTCACCAGATTCGAACGTTTCTGAAAATATTACAGACATAATAGATTAAAATAAAAATGAAATTAAAAATAAACATCTTAACGAGGTTGACATACTCGATGACTTAATACAATATATCTCCACCGGTGTAATACTATGATATTTACACCGAAACATGTGGTTTCCGTATAATGCAGTATACAGGAAAATGCTTTAATAACGATCAGCTTTGGATGAGTTTACTTCTCTCATGTATGAGAGAATGAGGCTGCTGAACCAAAATATGCTGAAAAAATGGTTTAGGGGCTGCGAACGGCATCTTTATACTTACCTCCCTTTCAAAGTGTGTTGGTTTCTTTAGAGAGAATATAGACTTACCCAAGTTATGTTGAATCCTATATTCTCTTGATAGAGAATTAATATGATTTAACGAATAAATTATGTTTTTACTGACGTTTATAGGTTTTTATGAATTTTATATTAACGCTCCGTTTTCAGGATGAAAAATTATGTTATAAAAAAATGAAAACTTGTTACTTCCCTAGTATGTTCGTCTTACTTGACTAAGTGTTAGATGTAGCGGTTATTCGTCTGATTGTCGGTGTGTTAAAGTACGTATGTTCATAGTTATCTTACAAGAGTAAAACTTACTTTGTTTGGTCGTTTACCGTTGAGGTATATGCATGGTTAGGTAAGGTTGTGTAAATTTTTTTCTTTTTTTTTTTGTTAAATATTACTATGTGAGATATTTGATATAAGCGCGAATGGGCTTATGTTTTTGTATGTTTCTTGTTTAGTTTACTTTTACTGTTGATAAAGTTGACCTTTGTTTAATGTTGGTAGTTTATTCTTGCTTAAGATGTGGAGGTTTGTCGTTGTATTTTATATTCTTAGGTGGCTGGTGATGCAGTGGCTTTATTAAGCTTGGAAAAAACTTTGTACGTTAGCATACTTTCGCTCGGTTTGTTGATATATTTACACAAGGTTATGCAGAATTTTGCTTAAATAATTTACCATGTTAATGTTACAAATTAACACGTTATTGTTAGAGATATGCTGACAAAGTGTGAATAGTTACGTTTTGGGATGTTATGTTAGTTTCTTTACTGTTGTTAAGTGTGAAACTTTCTTAATGTTAACAGTTTATTCCTGTTTAAGATGTGGTAGGTTTGTCGTTGTGGGTTATATTCATATTCAGATGATGCTAAGTAAGCTTTTATTAATGTGAAAACTTTTTTACGTCAGCATATATTGATTGATCTTTGTATAAAGAACTTGATTTTAGGTTATGTTTATTCCAAAATGATACTCAAAATGTGGACTTGAAGCAATAGATCAATAGATCATAGATCAAGGAAGGGTAGGAGGGTGGCTGTGCATGGTGGATGGATGTTGCGTTTGATTTACTGATTTTACTGCTTAGGGTATGTAAAACGTTACAATTTAGTAAAAAAATATACGACTTGAATCAATAGATCCAATAGATCATGGAATGGTATGGACAGGAGGGTGACAGGATGGTGGATGGAAGTGGGTTGATTACTGATTACCTGGCCTTTATGGTATGCTAAAACGTCTACAATTTTTAGTTAAAAAAATATGGCTTGAATCAATAGATCATTAGATCAATGTTCAAGGACGGACAGGAGGGTGGCGGGATTGGGGGCGGGTTGGTGGTTGATTTACTGATTTACTGCTTTATGAGGGTAAAAGTTGCTTAAAATTTTAGTAAAAAATATGACTGAATTAATAGATCAATAGATCACAACTGGACAGGAGTGGTGGCCAGGATGGTTAGTTGGATGGTGTTGATTTATCTGATTTACTTGATTTAGGGGTATGTAAAACGTTACAATTGTAGGTAAAAATTTGACCGTAATCAATAATCAAATTCAATAGATCCGACTGGACAGGAAGGGTGGCAGGATGGCGGTTGGAAATGGCTGGTTTGATTTACTGATTTACTGCTTTAGGGTATGTAAAAAACGTAAATTTGTAAGTATAAACAAAAAAGGAATAGAAATTTTATTGATGTATTATTTATTTATTTTATTTATTTTAATTTTTTTTTCTGATGGTTCTTGCAAAACCATTATTTCGAATTCTACTGACCCAATAAACATATAATAAGACGACCAACATTGTTGTATACGAATGTTTATCTAACTTGGCACCGCAGCGCGGCCCTCCAGCACCGGGGCCGCGAGGCCAACCATCAGATTTCCCAATACTAACTCTTTTCAGAAATTCAAATCTGAATCCTCTCACCAAATTTCAGCCTTATACGAATCAATTTTAATTTTTTAATGGGGGATGGGTCCCCCCTTTTGGGGAGACCTTGGGGACCTAACTTCGTCTTGTCGAGGATACGTATATCCCCAAACGGGGACCAAGTTGACAGAGTACCATGTCTCAAACTCTAGCCAGCAGCTGTGCGGACGAAGCAATGCGGTGCGCGTGCGGGGCAGAGCCGAAACACAGAAGCAGAATCTTCTCTCCC
>JABUQX010059206.1:37500-42109 GCA_015478945.1 Trachelipus rathkii | reverse complement strand
TCCATGTGATCAATCGCGACCAACCGCTTTAGGGCGCTAGAACCAGCGGTAAACATTTGCGAAATTTTACCGAAGGGGCTAAACATAAAACTGTTTCAATATTAAGTTCGGCGCCCAAATTCTTTTAAGATTTACTTTTAATTATCAAATAATCTCAATAGTTCGTTTGATTTCACTTATCTAATTCTAATCGTTTTAAAAAGTAAAATTCTCAGGTTGAGTTGAAGTTCACAGACGCCAATTCCTAAAGTGTTTATCTTAACTTATTCTTGAATTATAATCGCCAGTATCAATAGCGCGCTTGTAATTACCGACTGCATTCCCCAGCTCATGTTCCATGAAGTAGGAGCTATACATCACGACTTCTCATTTACAGTCGGTAAGTGAAGAACATTCTTTGCTATATGGGTTTTGAAAGTCGGCGTTCGTTATGACAAGTGTTTATGCCCATGATACTATCGTGTTAAACAATCTTAAAATCATACTAAAGAATTGCCTGTAATCGAAATTGTCAAATTTATTTAGTATTTGAGTATTTAGTATTTTGAAAACTTCCATTAATTTTCCTCTCAATCTTCGTGTCTCTAAAAAATGTATATCTAATTCGCGTAGTTTCGTTGGTCGTATGACTTACCCCTCAATTCTGGTATTAATTTTGGTTGCCCTTCTTTGAATTCTTTCAATTTTTCTATTCGTCCTGTTCTTGAGTGATGTGACTTCCAAAACGTACCTCGCGATTCGGTCAGATGGCGCTGACGGTTTCACTAAATGTCTTACTAAAAGAGATTAGTAACTTTATATTTTAAGTTGTATTATTGCGAATTTTCCTGCTAGATAAAGCTAGAGCTTTATTTGCTTTCCATTAACAGCTTCAGACATATAGTGCTCGCAAACTTTAATCCTTATTAATTAATACCGAGATGCCTTTTTCCTCATTGACAAACTGTTGATAACTGAGTTCATCTATTTGTAATCTATCACTGTTCCTACTACCCAAAATGTAAACTTACATTATTCGGTAATTAAAATTTCATTTCATGGTTTTTGACCAATTTACCAATCTTGTTCAAATCGCTTTGGAGTAATGATAGTCTTCTCACATAGTTATGCGATTTCAAAGTTCGTATTTCATTCCGCAAATTCGAAATTATTGCCTAAAATATTATCATCAATGTCATTTATATAATGAACAGTATTGGACCCAAGACAGACCCTTGGGGTACCACCACTAATAACATTCACCCAATCTGAGATTCACCATTAAAACGGACTCGTTTGTCGTCGGGTCCAATAACCAATTGTTTGAATCCAATCTTTAAAAGTCTCCTCGGAATTACTCATGAGCTCAAAGGCTTTTCCAATTAATCTTTGATGAGGGACGGGATCAAAATGCTTTTGGAGAGAGTGCGTGAGGCTGTATTGTTAAGAGACATCGAAGTAAATGTATTTAGTTTATTTACTAATGCTGTTAATAACCACATCTAAAGAATTCTAATGTAAGATTTATGTTAGCATGGATCTACGTTTCTTCTAAAACCGTGTTGAGATTTTTGAGCAATCCATGATCTTCAAGATGTGCAATTAATCTATTTGATGTTAGTATTGCTTCGAAAAAATTTTTGCCCAACTATAGAATTAAGCTAATTGTCTCGAAGGTTATTCGGAGCTACGAGGCTCCTTTTTGAAAATAGGAGTTATATTTGCAAGTTTGAAATTATGAGGTACTAATCCTTAACCCTTCTTTTAAAGACTTATTGAAAAGCATCGTTCATAGGTTTACTAAATATAATCTGTTCTAAATTTTAGATGCGATCGATAAAAATATGGTCCATTGACTTAATCGAATTTTAATAGCTTATCAATTGGAAAGCTATCCTCTTCTAAAAATCTCAAATGTTATCTAAGAATACTATGCTGCATGAAGGAATCCGTACGCTTTCATGTTAGGAAACATTGATCACATTTTCTTTCGTAAAATACTGAGGAGAAAAAAAAATTATTTTTTGATTACAATGTTTGCACCAGTCTCATATCCAGCATTATTCGACCTTTAGGTTTCCGTTATTGTCCAATAGTGGTCCAATTGATTTCTTAATGGAACTTTTATTATTGACCGTAGTTGTAAAACTTGTTAGGACAGTTAATTTTACTCCGACCCGGGCAATATATAATTTTCAAAGTTTTCTTTTTTTCCACAGGCCCATATATGCCAACTCATAAATGATAAAGCTTATCTATGCTCTCGCCAGTTTTGCAGGACGAGCCACACGTAAATTATATTATTTTCCTACTGAGGGAGAAGACTTCCAAAGTTTATAAGCCCTATTTCATTGTTAAAGACATCTCTAATTTCCCACATGGCTCACTGCCTAGTCCACCATCAATGGTTGGGTGAAACTAGTAAAGTTTGTTTCATGTTTATATATGGAAACGAAAATCTTTTCTTTCTTAGAATAGGTTGGTAGGAAAATATCCACATATTATATTTTGCATGGCGCCCGGTAGGGTTATATTTCATCCCAATGCATTAATAGAGATAAGCTTTCTTAAAGCCATTAATTTCGTTCTTAAATGGGAAATTTCAAGTAATTGCTATTGCAAATCGTTTGCGGCATGCCCAGCTATGTTAATCATGTTATGATCACTTTTACCAATAGGTTCTATGACCTCAAAACTTCTTACCAAGTTCAAATGAGTCACTATTAGTAGGTCTAAAATATTGTTTCCTCTTGTTGGGCAATCGATTATTTGAAATAGGAAATTATCTCCTAAGAACTTTAGTAATCTATTTCCTTCGGGATCTGCATCAAGTAAATTATAGTCAATATTTGGGCAGTTAAAGTCACCTACAATTATTGTATATCCTTCTGAAATTTTGCTTAATTCGGTATACAAAGCTACATCTATTGCCGATTGTGAGGACGGTGGACGATAAACATTTATTAAATTCAAATTTATATTCAATGTTTCTATTTTAATTCCAATGATATCTATTTCATGAATATCAGCTAGTTCTAGCTGAGTAGTTTGATATATATCTTTAATATAAATCATAACGCCTCCCCCCCTTCCCTATTATTGTTTCTATCTTTGAAAAATAACTTATTAACGCATTAATATAAAATTCTGAAAAAAATCCGATCGTTTAAAGTTGCACCATTTTCGATTGTAACTAATCGTTAGTTCGGTGGAAAACCATGGCTTAAAATCATTATTTGTTACGAATGGCTTCTTGCGTTGAAGACATAGCTTTCATTTCGCAAATGTTGAACGGGGATTTGGATCTTTCCGAAAAAGAAGAAGAAGAAGAAGAAGAAGAAGAAGAAGAAGAAGAAGAAGAGAAGAAGAAAAAGAAGGAAGATGAAGAAGAAAGAGAGAATAAAAGAAGAAAAGAAGAGAAGAAGAAGAAGAAGAAGAAGAAGAAGAAGAAGAAGAAGAAGAAGAAGAAGAAGAAGAAGAAGAAGAAGAAGAAGAAGAAGAAAAAGAAGAAGAAAAGAGAAAGAGAGAGAAGAGAAGAGAGAAGAGAAGAAAGGAGAGGGAGAGATAAAGAAGAGAGGAGAGAGAAAAAAAAAGAAAGAGAGAAGAGAAAGAGAAAGAGAAAGAAAAGAGAAAGGAGAAAGAAAAAAGAGAGAAAGACGAAAAAGAGAAGACAAAGAGAGAAGAAAGAGAGAAAGGATGAAGAAGAAGAGATGACAAAGAAGAGAGAGGAAGAAGAAAGAGAGAGAGAAAAGAAAGAAGAAGAAAGAAAGAAAGGAAAAGGAGAAAGAAGAAAAGAAGAAGAAGAAAAGAGAGAAAAGAATAAATAGAAATAGAAGGAGAAAAGAATAATAAGGAATAAAAGAAAAAGAGAAAGAAGATAGAAGAAAAAGAGAAGATCAGAGGAAAGAATGAGAAGGGAAAGAAGAAAAGAAGAGAAGAAGAAGAAGAAGAAGAAGAAATATTTGTTGTCCAAATTTCTGAATAATTCAAGTATAGGATGTTATAAAAAAAACTAATTAATTAAACGATGGCACTATTATTATTATTATTATTATTATTATTATTATTATATTATATTATTATTTATTATTATTATTATATTATCTTTAGTTTTGAGTATATGAATTATTTATTATTTAGATTATAATTATTGTATACTTTTAATATTAATAAAATTGTTATTATTAGATATTATTATTATTATATATTACTTATATTATTATTTTTATTATTATTATTATTATTTATTACTATTATTATTATTATTATTATATTACTTTTGCAGCTGTAGTATTTTTGTTAGTTTTAGAATGGTGCATGATGAGTGAAGTAATAAATGATGATTGAATGTTATACTTTTTATTTTATTATTATTATTATTATTATTATTATTATTATTATTATTAATTATTATGTTATTATTATTATTATTATTATTATATATTATTATGATATTATTATGATATTATATGATTATTATTTTATATTATTATTATTATTATTATTATTTTATTATTATTTTATTATATATATTATTATCTATTATTATTTTATTATTATTATGTATTATTATTATTTCATAATAGTAGTATAGCGAGTAGTAGTAGTAGTAGTAGTAGTAGTAGTAGTT
>JABUQX010059206.1:12500-25000 GCA_015478945.1 Trachelipus rathkii | reverse complement strand
GCGTCACATCAAGAAAACATCGTAATATTGGGTGACTTAAACGGACATGTTGGACAGGACCGACGAGGGGTGGAGGGAGTGATAGGGGCTTTTGGTATTGGAGGAAGGAACCCTGCAGGGGAGGGGGTTATAGATTTTTGTATACAGAATGATATGAGCGTGATGAACACTTTTTACAACCATAGAGATAGCCACAAATGGACTTGGTACAGATGGAATGGAGAGGGTAGAGGATACGAGGAGAAATCAATGATTGACTTAATGATAACAAATAACAAAAGACTGTTTAAAGACGTGAAGAGTATACCATCGATCTCGGGAGACTCGGATCACCGTTTGGTTGTAGGAAAGATGAGAATAGATGGTGTTAAACCATATAAATGTAAGGCTAGGAAGAGATTCATGGTGGAAAAGTTGCGAGAGCCGGAATGTAGAGAAAAATTTAAGAGGGAAATGGAGGGTAAAAGAAGGAATGTGGTGATGGATGCGGAGGTGGACGAGAGTTGGAGAGCATTGAGGGACGCCCTGTGGGAGGTATCTGAGGATGTTGTGAAAGTGAAAACAACTCACGGAAGAAAAAAGAAACAAACGCCATGGTGGATTGAACAAGTTCAGACGGCGTTAAAGAGAAAAATGAAAATGTTTTAAAAGGTGCGATGAAGACTTTAAAATCGAGGAGAGGGAGGAATATGTGGAAGCGAGAAGAGAAGCTGAACAGATAAAAAGAAGAGAAAAGGAGAGCACATGGGAAAGGATTGGAGGAGAACTGGAGGAAGACCTTCAGGGGACGAGAAAGCTAATCTACAGCATTGCAAAAAGCTATAGAAAGGGCTCTGCCCCGCCAACCTATGCAATAAAAAATGAAGATGGATTATTATTAACAAGCCCGTCCGATATTAGCGAAAGGTGGAAGGAATATTTCGAACAGCTCTTGAATATCCCGAATAACATAATAGAAGAAGAGGAACAATGGGAAGAACGACATGTGGCGTTGGAAGAGCGGGGAGTGGCAGATTGTACCTGAGGAGGTGGAACAAGCGATGAGAAAGATGAAAAACGGTAAGGCAGCAGGCGAGGATATGCTGCCTGTGGAAATATTGAGAGGAGCTGGTGAAGGGGGTGTTTTGTGGATGACGGAAGTAATGAACAAGTGCTGGAACGAAGGGAAAACACCAGAAGATTGGAATAAATCGGTATTGTGTCCTATATATAAGAAAGGTGATAAAACCGACTGTAAAAATTACAGGGGAATTGCTCTGATGCCACATATTGCAAAGGTGTACGAGAGAATATTGGAAAGAAGATTGAGGGACACAGTCGAAAATAAACTAGATGAATGGCAACATGGTTTTCGACCGGGAAGATCGACAATTGATTTGGTTTTTGCACTAAAGATGATGTGTGAAAAGACTTATGAATTCAACCGGAAAGCATATTTGGCCTTTATCGATTTAGAAAAGGCGTTCGACCGTGTTCCGAGGGAGATCTTGTGGAGGATCCTGGGGAAAAGGGAGTATGAGGTGCCCACTAAACTGATAAGAGCTATAAAAAAGCACGGTATGTGGACAGCTGTCTGCAAGGTTGAAGACAGCAGATGATGATATAGTTTGTTTGGAATAACAAACAGGTGTTTAAACAGGGAAGTGTACTTCCCCAATTTTGGTTAATAACGTTTATGGACTATTGTAGCAAGGTGGTACAGGAAAGGGTGGGTGGAGAGATCTTTGGATACCCGGATATCTGCGTTGAATCTCGGAGTCAAGAGGCTCGGCAGAGGTTTATATTGGCATGGGACGAGGTACTATTTGAGAGGAATGAAAATCAATAGGGGAAAGACGGAGGTTATGATGGTGAGTAGGAAGCAGGAGGAGTTGAATATAGAGTGGAGGTGGAAGACTGAAACAGACGGAACAGTTTGAATATTTAGGAGTGTATAGTGGAGTAAGAAATGATATGTTTCAGGAGTTGAACCATAGAATTGGAAAGTTTAATGGGACACTTGCGTCGTTGTACCCTTTGCTCAAGGACCGTAATATACCGAGGAAAGTCAAAATAATAATATATACCAGCATTATGAGGCCCATATTAGCATATGGACATGAAGCCTGGACACTAAACACAAAAGCTAAAAGTAAAGTACAGGCATGCGAAATGAAAGTATTAAGATTGATATTGGGGGTGACAAGATTGGATAGGAGGAGGAATGATGACGTGAGGGCGGTGTTGGGAGTGGAGAGTATATTGGAACTGGTGGAGAGAGGACAGTTGAGATGGTTCGGACATATGAGGAGAATGGAAGCAAATAGGTGTGCGAAAAGGTATTATGAGTGGCAGCCGGAGGGAAGGAGAGGAGTGGGGAGGCCGAGAATGAGGTGGAGGGATGGTGTTGAGAGAGCGGTGGAGAGGAGGGGGATGACTATGGAGGAGGTGGAGGAGGAAAGAGTTTACGATGATCGACGGCGATGGAGGAGCTTCGTGCAGGACACCTGACAGGTGCATACGCCTACAGGAGGATGGTGAGAAAAAAAAGTAATAATAATAATAATAATAATAATAATAATAATAATAATAATAACAATAATAATAAAAACAATAATAATAATAAAAATAATAATAATAATGAATATGAACCACCTAATTAAGAAATAATAATAATAATAATAATAATAATAATAATAAATAATAATAATTAATAATAATAATAATAATAATAATAATAATAATAATAATAATAATAATAATAATAATAATAATAATAATAATAATAATAATAATAATAATAATAATAATTATAATAAATTCAAATAATTTCATGAAAATATTCTCAATAATAATAATAATAATAATAATAATAATAATAATAATAATAATAATAATAATAATAATAATAATAATAAATAATACTATTGAATCAGAATAATAATTATAATAATAATAATAATAATTAATAATAATAATAATAAGAATAATAATAATAAAATAATAATAATAATAAGTAATAATAATATAATAAATAATAATAAAATAATAATAATTTTTGCTAATAATTGAATTAATAAACATTATATTATTATATTAAGTATTTTTACTAAAAGACTTGAAGATGGATGATGCCTGAAAGTTTTGAAGGAGGCTATTTCAATTATCGATGGCGCCAGTATGAGATAGTTTTCTTCCGGAGATTTGGCTAGAAATGTGTTTTCGTTTGTCTAGGAAAGGAAATTTGTCTTGAAGAGATTAGTTTTTCTCACAGTATGGTTTTGACCAGATTATATTAGTCAGAAAGTTCATTGTAATTTCATTATATAACTTTAAAATTGACTGCATTTTATAGGAGAGTGTGAAGTATCTGAATTTTTTTTTTAGATAGGGAAGCTTGAGAAGTGAGGTTGTATTGGGTTACGAACACCGATAAGAAACACGAGATTATCATTTACTGCATAGTAACCAGAGTGTGTAGTAGCACTCACTGCGGGCAAACCATATTGATAGGCAATAAAGAAGTTGGATAGACCAGATTGTAGTAAAAGGTTTAGCAAAATATATTGTTTGGAGACAGCTCTCAAAAATTAGGAATACCTAATTTGAATAATATAGCTTTAATAACTAGACCATTCTTATATTCTTTGAAAGTGGGTATATCATATAAGATGACGGAAATAATTTTTCAGACATTGACCGAATTAATGGTCCCATCTATTACTCTAACATTAAGTAGAATAGTCTATCTTGGAGTTTGTTATATTAGTAATGTCTACATAAATTTAGGAAGAATTTGTTTGCCAATACCCATGTTATAAAGTTATTTAGTTCATGGTTTACTATAGAGTTCAATTTCTCTATTCGATATTAGGATTGTAGTGTTGTCTACATATTGCGAGTATAAGGAATTGTGATATTTTGAAAATTGTAGGTATATTTTAAAAAATAGCATTCCCAGAATGGATCGGATCCCTGAGTCACCTCTTGCGAATTTGAAGTGAAGAACTTTTTGTCTACCAATCGAACGAATTGTGCTCAATCAGATAAGTAAGACTGAAGCCAACGTAGTGAGTCATTTTCAACTGAGGCCAACGGTAGTGAGTCATTTTCGATGACGACTATTTCTAATTTACTATGGAATAGGTTGTGTGGAACTACATCGAATGGGTTCGAGAAATCTGATAGTAATATAATGCATTTCTGCTTTTCAGTTAGTGCCTTCTATATACTTTCAATAAGGAAGATTAGATCTTCTTCTGTTTTTGAGGTTTTTAGTTAAGTTAAATTGAATTTGTGAGAGAAGCCAATTTTCATGAAAATAATTGGTAAGTTGAGTGTGTACTAATTTTTGAAGAAAATTACTAATAATAATTTTTATAGTCTTGTTCATCTTCATGGTCTTTTTATAAATCATTTACGCATCTTGACATTATTTAAGAGGTTACCACCCCTCACGGGAAAGGGGGCCCTTTCCGAGGAGGTGTCGAGATTAAAAATTATTAAGGCAAGGTTTCGTATCTTCCAACGGAAATTAAAAATTCGGTTCATTTTCATTATTCATTTTTTTTTAATTTTCATTTTTCTTCTTTAGCTGAATTAAAACTATTGTTACCAGTATCATAATCAAATGGTAGAAGGCGTACACATGACAACCCCAGGGAAGTCCGATCGAGTCGTATATAAATCCTCCCATTGTTGGGCCAACAAAAACACCTAAAGCTAATGAAGATGTGTATAAAGTTGAAATAAGACCATGGGTTGCTTTTTCCATTGGAATGCCTGCAGATTCGACTTCCTTGTGTATTCCCGAAAATGCGGCAATAGTTTGGGCTCCTTCGGCAATCCCATTAATCATTATACTAAAAATACAAAAATAAATATTCATTTCAAAGGAAAAATAAGGAGCAGGACCAAACAATAGTAAAGAAAATAGATTAAGGACTGATCCGATTGACCATACATAATGGGGTAATAAATACGATTCGCATAGTTTTGCCCAGAGAGGAGAGGAAAGAGAAACAGATATCCCATTTAAGACTACCATAAGTCCAACAACAGAAGGTGATAAATCAAGAGACCTAACTTGAGGTTCAATAAATACAACAACTAGTCCTGCGCTCATATACGCTCCAAAGATTATCATCAACCCCATTATAACAAGAGGAAGCTTGAGAAGGTCAATATACCTAATCTCACCTTTAAGGGTCAAACAGTCTTTTTTGTAATAGTCACGTGGTATACACATAATTACAACCACGGAACAAAGATGAAAAACACCTACAACTACAAAAGGTAGTAGAAAACCACCAATTTCGTAGAGGAGTCCACCTATGAATGGTCCAACAATAAGTCCAACATTGAAAGAAGACTGAAAA
Source organism: Trachelipus rathkii (assembly GCA_015478945.1). Classification (NCBI taxonomy): domain Eukaryota; kingdom Metazoa; phylum Arthropoda; class Malacostraca; order Isopoda; family Trachelipodidae; genus Trachelipus; species Trachelipus rathkii. Next base: position 19,643 of record JABUQX010059206.1, on the reverse strand, counting down.
ATCGCAAATGCACTTTCAATGTTGCCGGAAAATTCGTTAGAAATTATGGATAAGGAAGCTACTCGAAATGCTGTGCTACCAATTCCTCTCAACGATTCTAATCATGACAAACCAATAAACAATTCGGCTCCATTTACCATATCAAGTAGACCAAATAATATACTTGTAACACCAGTTATAAAAATCCCAGTAGTACAGATTAAAATGGCACCCAATAAAGGAATCAACTTTCCATAAAATGGACTGACAATGAAAATTGTCAAATAAAAGATCCCAATTACTAGTCCATACTGAGATGGGGTGGCCCCTTTAATATCAGCCACCATTGGGTAAAATGGCCCCTGTATTGAAGCACTGGAAGCGTTTAATATATTTATAACACTGTAAACTAAAAGAATAAACCACTGCTTTTTGGTAAAGTTTTTGAGCCCCATTTTTCGTAGGACAGCCTAATAAAATTCAATTTTGTATAATATTATAATATTAAATAATTAAATAATTAAATAATTTTTTAATATCTATTACTTCCGTAATAACTTTAAAAGAAAAAACTGACCATTTGAGACAAGAATGTTCGTTTAACTAAAGGTGAGCTTTATGAGTTTTCAATTTATTTGAACACTTGCATGCATGATTAATTATATATATATATATATATATATATATATATATATATATATATATATATATATATATATATATATATATATATATATATATATATATATATATATATATATATATATATATAATCAAAAGTGAAGGTTCAAAATGTAAATGGCAAGTACACACCAGTAGAGGCAAAAAGTTCCAGTAAATATGGTTTGAGGGAAAAGAAATACCTGAGATTATTATTTTACGTTTCACCACTGGCACGGTGAAATGTATCAATAACAATAGCATCCTTTTCGCCTTCTATTCTTGTAAAGTAGATGTCGCCTTGCTCTGATTGTGTGTGCGCGAACCGCAGGATTGCCACGAGGGAGGGCAAGTGTGGCGTAGAGGTCGAATGGAATATTTGGAAACTAACGGAAATGCAAGAGGGGCTGTACGCTTGTACTCTATTACATAGGAGCTTCTCAAATGGAATACGAGAAGGTAGGCCCGCAATCATAACACTTGGTGTTGATGATTGAATGTTACGGAAGGTTGAACAATAATCTCCCAAAACGACGACGACGATGATTGCTGTACAGAAGTGTGTGTAGTTAATCAGAGTAGTGTGAGTTGTTTTTACATCGTCAGTTACTGTACCACTACCACCTCCAACTCGAACAATGTCTCAGTGTGGCCTAATTTTGTCCCAGGGTTATCTTTAATCCGCGATTACAACAGCAGATTGTATTAAGTCCTCCTCTACCATAATACACACATTTGGTGTGACGTACTCACTAAACGTGTGAATAGGGATACTCGGAGATCATCTATTTTGATCATAAATTCACCCAAGACAATTCAGTAGATAGCACTGAACACTTGTTCCTGCTGCGTGTCATTCCAACTCTATTTAAGGATGTACCCTTACAGCAACATCAGAGTATGCGGTGTATGCACGACCGCACCGCACCGCACCGCACCGCACCGCACCGCACCACACCGGAACACTAGAATTGTGTACAGTACCGCATCCGGTGCGCAGGCCAGACCTAATTATATATATATATATATATATATATATATATATATATATATATATATATATATATATATATATATATATATATATATATATATATATATATATATATATACTATATATATATATATATATATATATATATATATATAATTATTTAAATATCCACCAATAATATTTATATATATATATATATATATATATATATATATATATATATATATATATATATATATATATATATATATATATATATATATATATATATATTTATTTCTGTTGCTTATATATATATATATATATATATATTAGCCCGTGTCGTCCTGGTGCAAATGTTAGAGATTAAAGATGCACACTTTAGGTTTTGTTCACTCAGACGTGCTCTTTTCAAAAATGTGATCGAAAATGTTCTATCTGTCCAGGAAGTGTTCCCTTTTTTACCTTAAAGTTAACGAAAATCTGTTAATGAAACGAAATATCTTACTAGTCATTTACAGTAAATTTTCAAACAATAGTTACTACAAAAATTACAAGCATAGTGTTCGATCACCTTTAGTCTAATGTTGGTGCAGATCAATATAATGGCATAAATTGCTTTGATTTTAATACTGCACGAATGTATCCATCTCTTGCATCTGTTCCATGTACCATGCCAGATGCTTCAGTCACCAGTTTTACACATCTTTCCACTCCCTGTGAGTGGCACGGTATGGTGATATGATAAGGATGTTGCATAAAGTTATTAAGCTCTTCATCAGACAGTTTTCGTGTCATAGATGGCTCGAACCTGCACTGATCTATAGGAGGCAGTAGGTCTTTCAGTGTTTGACAACTGTCAGCGATGTGCGGTGGACGAAATTCTCTGATATAATGTTGACTTGGACCTGGTTGTTGCCGTATTGCCTTAATTGTATCGATAGCATCCTTTCTGTTTTCTTCATCATCGTCTGCTAACATTGCCAGTAGCATATTTTCTTGGTGAGCCCAGTAACCGTTTCTTTTGATGACAGGCAATGTTATACTGGCAATGTCTGGTGACAGCTGTCTTTGGATTTTGATCTGTTGCAGCAAATGCTTTGGACCATCAGTGCATCTGGGTCTGCATTTTATTCGAAACCACGTTGGTGCATAGCAAACCACAACAAACTTCGCCAATGACTGCAATTCTCCAGTAGGTTGTGCTGTTGCTATGTAGAGGCGACAAATTCTACTGGCAGTAGTAACCCACCTTGCCAATGACATAATTCCAGGTTTTTCATGCATTAGATCCTCAGTAACAACACCAGTTCTTATAGCTCTTACAATTCTGTAGAGGTATCCCTGATCTCTACTAATGTCGTCTATGTCAACATCAGGAAGTGGGTCACCTTCTGAGATGTTTTGGAAGACTGCAAGTGGAAGGGTCTCACATGTAGTTAGAGCTTTATCAACAGGTTCCTTCCACTGAAGGGGACTTTCACTTGGACCTATGAGCTTTTTACACATATGTTGCAGTGGAAGTTTATTCAAGTGCAGACTGCATATGAACCACTGCAGAGGTCTATCTAGCTGCTTCTCTAAGAGATGAATTGCTCCACCTTTAAGTCCAGTGTTGACAGGTGTGCTGTCAGCTCCAACTGCAATGATGCTGTCAACAATTCCCATGTCTGATAATGCTCCATGCAACCCATCTGCAATAGCCTCACCTGTCCCTCTGTCCACAGTAATGTGTTGAAGGTAGACAGTTCCAGGTTCACCAACCACGACATAGTGATCTTCTACCTTTTTACTGCTGTACCACTTACTGCCTTTCTTTTCCTTGATCAGGGTGCTGTCTTTCCTGCCATCAAAAAACACTGCAACTATTCCCAATTCTTCTTCCTGTGTTGTTTTAGTCAGACCTTTTCTTAGCTTTTCTCGTGCTCTCCAGATTTTCTTAGGATCTATAACATTGTCTTGTCATCTGCACTGACAACACCATAGTCAACTAGTGCCGCTGTACCTATAGCTGCTGCTGCTCTGTTGGACACTCCATTGATATGTCCAGTGGGTATCCTCAAACAACACACCGTTAAAGACATCACTCAAGCTCTCCTCGAACGAGTCATTACAAGGCACAGCACACCAGAAATTTTAAAATCTGACCAAGCCCCAGAATTCAGATCAGAATTCTTCAAACAGCTCCACTCCCAGTGGAGAATTAAAGCCCTCAATATTGTTGTTAGACTCCCCCAATCAAACTTCCTCTGTGAAAGAGAGTCCCTAAAAGTTGGAAATTTTCTCAGACACTTTGTTAATTAACACAAATCATAATGACTGGAGTAAATTTTTACCATTCGCACAAATCTCTATCAAAAGCACTTCAATTCCTCGATCGGCACCACACCCTTCGGCTTCCATCATTATAATAAAAGATTACCATAGCACCTTCCCAATTATAAATAACCTTTCAACACCGTCAACACCAAACTGCATCAGAGACATGGCTCGACATCATTTATTAGAGTCCACCCAAAAACAGATCGATGCACAACACAAACAAGCGTTACTAAAAGACATACACATCGGAAATTATGTTTACATCCTAGACACAAAGAAACTTCATCAATCTCTTAAATTGGTTTCGAAATGGTCAGGCTCATTTTTAGTTAAACACATCATACCTTTCAACAAACTCCTCCTCCAATGTCTAAACACCTCAAAAGAATTTATATTACACACAGACAATGTCAAAATCTCTCATAGCTTACCTCCAGCAGCACCCACTCAATCAAACAACCCAAATCAATCACACATCCAGCCACATCCTCACCCTTCACTTTGTACCCTCATATATCACTAACAACCACGACAAGCCATCCTACTATATACCCCACCACCTAACCTCCTCCTCAACTACCATCTCCACCCACAGTTTGTCAACCACTATCTCCACCCACAATTTCTCAACCACCTAAACCATACTCTTCTCCTCAAATAATGTCCCCTACTCATACACACACCCAACATTCCAGAACACTAAATAGAAAAACCCTCCTTCCCACATCTCCAACACAACCAACACCACACTCCCATATACCCAACCTTTCTCCTAACCTAAACATATTCCCCTCTCCATCACTTCTTCTATCTCCACCTTTAAAGGAAACACAAACACCCTAACCTACTCACATCCTTCCCAATATATTTTCACAAACCGCCTACCCACCCGCTCAAGATACATCACCTCCAACACCCCCCGATTATAGATGACTTGATCCAAGTTATCAACCACCTCATCATAAACACTCCCACAACCCCTCAATGAAATTACGCTGTCAGATTAAATAACTTCAACACCAACAACCAACTCTACAACCACAAACTTTTATTTCTTCTTCCTTTACAGCACCGTTCTTCATTAACAGTCAGATGGTTCCTACATCCGAAACAACCTATCCCTAAAGGTACAGCCCTACCTCCTTTCTCTCTCCTCAAACCTCCTGTTCCACCCCACCTCCATCCTTTGACTCTCCACCTCCTCTACCGCCAAAAACACATTCCTCGTCCTTTTCCCATCAAACAAATTTTCTCAGCGCGGGGAACATTTTATATCAATATGAAAAACAAAACATAAATAAGCACTATAAGACTTATTCATGTTAACATTCAAAGAAAATTTTTTTTTTTTGAAATACCCAAGACATCAACCCTGTCCCACCAGTATACAACTACATCCAATAAATGTCCACTTGGATAAACGATTAGATACAATGAATAAAACTTTCCAAAAGTAACCTTCTTGGCACCAGCAACACATTCCCCTTTCAGGAATAGCTTTATTCATCACTATCACTATCCTCTGTATTTTCATTTACAAAACATTGATCTACTCACCATGACATCTCGCACTTTTCATAAACCACCTCAACCTGAACCAAATATTCTGTCTCTTTATCCAACACGGGAACTCCCTAGAACTCCCGAAGTTACATACACAAACCCCGTATTTGTAATTTCTCATGACTTTCTATTGGCTTCAGTCAATAGATCAAATTAAAATTTCATTTTCTTGTCGTACAGATAAAACCATTTATGTTAAAATATGTGTATCTATATCACAAAGGTCTTTCTTAATCATTCACCTATATGCCAAATACGAATAACTTTTGCACTACAATATCTAAAAGTCCATTTATTCCAAATATTACACTTCACAAATTCCTCGACAAAAATTTCAGTATCAAATTGTACTTCGAACTTTTTGATCATATAGAACCCTATAAAAAGAAAAGATTCCTCCACAAAACTATCAATTACAAGCAATACTTCATGCCTGAGGAGGTGCGTTGCTTCCTACTTTTAATACTAACTAACTATTCTTTTCAATAAATTAATTTTCTTTAGGATATAGGATAAAGAAGAACGCGTTATTTTACTAAAATTATTATTATTCTCGTTGTTGTCGTTAGTTTATTATTAATAGTGGTAGTAGTAGTAGTAATGTACGTGTATAATTAAGTGTGTGTGTGTGTGTGTATTATAATATATTAATAATAATATTTATATTAATAATAATATAATAATATTAATAATATATTAATATGTGTGATTGTATTATTGTGTGCATTACGTTAATGCTTTAAGTTATAAAGTTAAATTTCAAGAAATGTCAGCTGAGAACTCTAATCGACCTAGCATGCACTGTGACGTGTAAACTTAAACTCAATAGAAGAAGAGAAAAGTTACCTATGTTGCTTTATATCATATTAATTTTTATGTTAATTTTGTTTTAATTTTTTATTTAATATTAGGGGCTCGAGCCGACGGTGGGACAGAGGGGGACGGGTCCCCCGGTCGTGAATCCATGGGCTCCGAAGACCCTAAACTGCTGGCAGCTTGACGCGATTTAATCTTGGGTATTCCTTTAGTTTAAAAAAATAAAAAAAACTGTTATTGGCAACCTTGTCGCTCTATATTGCCTTGAAATAATCGAAAAAAAATCGATTACATCGCTCGTTCGATATTTATCGGTTAACATCCTTTTAAAGCGAAAGTTCCATTATAATTATTATTATTATTAAAAGTTTTTGATTTTATTTCCAAGTTTCTAAATAGTTATTTCTGTACATAGTTTAATTTTCTTAAAATAATCTTTGAAAACAATACATGGTCAATCAACTATTAGCAATATTTCTAAACACTTCACAATATTATACGGATCATGTGAAGTCCAGAAACTTAAAATTGCGGAGGCCTTCTACATTAAAACACGCAGGCCAGACATTAACATAAAATTTAATGTATTATCTGTTAGACTAAATATCATTTGATTTAATTATTATATATTAATTTAAAACTCATTCGCTCACAAGAATTAATCCTCTGAAGATGTCTCAAGTTTAGAGACGAAACGCGTCGGGAAATGTAAATAAATATATCTTCTTCTTCTCATGTAAATTGTTTTCAAAGATTATTTTAAGAAAATTAAACTATGTACAGAAATAACTATTTAGAAACTTGGAAATAAAATCAAAAACTTTTATAAA
>JABUQX010059206.1:2500-5000 GCA_015478945.1 Trachelipus rathkii | reverse complement strand
TTTATTAAAATTGTTATGTTTTACATACCCTAAAGCAGTAAATCAGTAAATCAGTTAATCAAACCACCCACTCCTACCCTCCTACCCATCCTATGATCTATTGATCTATTGATCTATTGATTCATGTCATATTTTGTATAACATAACACAAAAACTTTTGTTTATTTTGTTTTTTTTTAAACATTTTGTTTTAACTAAAATTTATTCTTTTTATGTTTATAACTTAAAAAATTTGCATTTTACATACCCTAAAGCAGTAAATCAGTTAATCAAACCACCCACTCTATCCTCCTACCCATCCATGATCTATTGATCTATTGATCTATTGATCTATTGATCTATTGATTCATGTCATATTTTGTATAACATAACATAAAATAAATTCTTTGCTGTAGCTGTTGTTGTTGAAATGTCGCGTTTGTTGTTGCATTTGTTGCAGTTGTTGTTGTTGTTGTTGTTGTTGTTGTTGTTGTTGTTGTTGTTGTTGTTGTTGTTGTTGTTGTTGTTGTTGTTGTTGTTGTTGTTGTTAAATATATCAAGCGTTCAAGTTAAATGTAACCTATTCATACATTTCAAACATATCTCTAAAATATTAATGTTAATTTTACATTAACATTGTAATATTGAAAACTAAACAAAAATATATCTCATCCTAGCCTAACTGACATACAGCATTCATTAACAAGGTAACTAAAATTAGAAGTTTCAACTTACCAGCAGAAGTCAGCATAACAATCTCGGTCTTTACTATGCACAACCGACCAAAAATATTATTATTATTATTATTGCGAATGTGTGGGTCTTTATATGTGTGTGCTTATTGTGTGTGTGTGTGTGTGTGTATTATTATTATTATTATTCCACATAGATCTCACAACACCAATAACGCGTGCGATCACTTAGCCTGCAGGTCCACAACTAAAACATTGGTAGGTAACTTGCTCTCTAACCGACACCTAAACATTAAGCAATTTTAGTACGCTCAAGGTAACCAATCAGAGGACTGTATTTGCTATGCCATCACGGACAGCCAATGAAATTCAAGGAATGACTCATTAATCTTAATATCTTTTGACACATGAGAAGGGTAACGAGATTTATTACTTTGATCCCGATATCTTTTGACACATGAGAAGGGTGACGAGATTTATTACTTTGTTCACATTATGTCCTTACTTAACATCTGTTTTTATCTTAAACAGTAGTTTTATTATTATTATTATTATTATTATTATTATTATTATTATTATTATTATTATTATTATTATTATTATTATTATTATTATTATTATTATTATTATTATTTTTATTATTATGTATATAAACATAACAAATCTAACATACCATACACACACACACACACAATAATTATAGACACTTTACTTAATACATTAGCCTGGCAATCATCGTACTAACTTACTGATCACATGACTGCTATTTCTATGATGTCAAGCAGATGTGTAACATTTTCTAAACGTCGTTGTAAGACATTTACATTTTTCACATGTTTAATATAAACATTTCAATTTGTTATGTATTTTCTTTTACGTTTCTATTATTCTTTATATTTATATTTTGTTATAAGTTATTTATTTATTTTAGTTTTATTTATTTTTATTTTTATTTATTTAAAATAATCTATATATTTTTTAAAAACTTTTATTTATTTTTATTTATTCTGTTTAAAACATTTTGTTTTAACTAAAATTTATTTCATTTTATGTTTATAACTTAAAATTTTTAGCATTTTTACATACCCTAAATCAGTAAATCAGTAAATCAAAGTACCTTCCAGCCACCCTCATACCCTTCCATGAGTCTATTGATCTATTAGTCAATGATGTGATCTGATTCAAGTCATATTTTTGTATAACATAACACAAAAAATTTATTTAATTTTTTATTCTTTTTTAAAACATTTTGTTTTAACTAAAATTTATTTCATTTTATGTTTATAACTTGAAAAAATTTGCATTTTACATACCTTAAAGCAGTAAATCAGTAAATCAGTTAATCAAACTGCCCTCCAGCCACCCTCCAACCCTTCCATGATCTATTGATCTATTGATCTATTGATTCAAGTCATATTTTGTATAACATAACACAAAAACTTTTATTTATTTTGTTTTGTTTCTTTAAACATTTTGTTTTTACTAAAAATTTATTCTTTTTATGTTTATAACTTTAAAAAAATTGCATTTTACATACCTTAAAGCAGTAAATCTGTAAATCAGTTAATCAAACCACCCACCCACCCTTCTACCTATCAGTATATATATATATATATATATATATATATATATATATATATATATATATATATATATATATATATATATATATATATATATATATATATATATATATATATATAAGAACATAACAAACCTAACATATCTTACACACGAATAAACCTGTAATATTAATAAAGTTCCTTACTTAACTACAGTAAGTAGCTAACATTGATGCAATACTTATCCTATTCACACTTTTTCAAGCA
>JABUQX010059205.1:7500-22500 GCA_015478945.1 Trachelipus rathkii | reverse complement strand
ACATCAATAAAGCTAACATATCATAACCTGAACTAAGAATATAATATACAACGACAAACCTAACATACCTCACGTATGAATAATCTGCTAACATTCACAAACTTCCCTACTTATCAAAGGTAAAGTAGCTAACAGGACATACAAAACTCAATGTATCCTTACTTTTCTAACATATCAGCAACAGCTGAAGCAGTATTATCTATCAAAAAATCCATTTAAACAAAGTGACCAATCTATCAAAGATAATCCCATATTGAACTATGAACTGATACAACCTTCATCAAAGCGCCACTCATATCAAATATAATGTCATTTTCAACTATGAATAAACGTAGACATTAGCAAAATTCTCGGGCAAACCTAACATTACTCAGCAAAAACTTAGCCTAAGCCCACGTTTATAACACAACATCACCAGTTAACACGGTAATATCTTACGAAACTTATCATGTTTCAAAAGGTAGGATAGGTTAAAACTGTTTAGTGTTTATTTCATTATCTGTATTGATCGATAGGTTATTTTATGATGTTTGACAGAGAATTTTGCTAATGTCCACGTTTATTCATAGTTCTAAATTATTTTATATTTGATATGTAAGACTCTTTGATGAATGTAGTATCAATTCATAGTTCAAGATGCGGGTATCTTTGATAGTTTTGACACTTTGTTAAGGAATTTTGTTAGATAATACTGCTTTAGCTGCTGATGATATGATTGAAAAGCAGGGATAAGTTGAGTTTTGCTGTGTAATGAGGGGTAGGTTGAGAACTTATTCATAGCTCCTAATGTTAATGTCTTACTCGTAGTTCCAAATGTTAGTATCTTGTGTAGGTTTTCCTCCATTGTAAGTGTTAGATATGTTAGGTTATGTTTAATTTCTGCTACGTTTTGTTAAAAATTACTTTGACAATGTGAAATTAACACTGATTTGTTGGAGAAAATGATAAGTTTCGTAAGATATTACCGTGTTAACTGGTGATGTTGTGTTAGAAACGTGGGCTTAGGTTAAGTTTTTGCTGAGTAATGTTAGGTTTTACCAAGAATTTTGCTAATGTCTACGTTTATTCATAGTTCAAAATAACGTTATATTTGATGTGAGAGGCGCTTTTATGAAGGTAGTGTCAGTTCATAGTTCAAGATGGGATTATCTTTGATAGATTGGTCACTTTGGTAATGGATTTTGATAGATAATACTGCTTCAGGTGTTTGCTGATATGTTGGAAAAAGTAGGGATACAGTTGAGTTTGTTATGTCCCATTGTTAGCTATTTACCTTTATAAGTAGAAAAGTTTGTTAATGTTTGTTACGTTAGCATATATTTGTAGGTGAGTATATAAAGAACTTATTTTTGTTATGCTTATCCAAAATGATATTTGAAATATGACTTGAATCAATAGATCAATAGATAAATAGATCATGGAAGGGGGTGGGGAGGGGAGTGGAGGGGCTGGTGATTTGATTTACTGATTTAAAATCAGTAAACTATTACACTTTACTATGATATTTTATTCAAAGAGCTTATTTTTGTTATGTTTGGATAAACTTTGTTAATGTTGCAATTATTTGTAGGTATTATGATAGTTAGATAAGGTTATGATGAATTTTTGTTAAATATTACTATTTTAATGTAAAAAACTTTGTTACGATAGCATATATTTGCTTGTCAGTATGATTAATTAGGACAGGGTTATGCATGATTTTTGTTAAAGTATTACCATGTTAATTGTAAAAATTAACATTTGATATATTTAGAGATATGCTTCAAAAACAGGTAATGTGAATAGGTTTCGTTTTTGTACGCTGTGTTAGTTACTTTTACTTGTTGTTGAAGTACGGAACTTTGTGAATGTTAGTGTTTATCCGGAAGTAAGGTGTGTAGGTTTGCGTTTGTATATTTATTAGTCTTTAGTTCACGTTATGCTATGCTTTATTAATGTGGAAAACTTTGTTACGCTAGCATATATTCGTTGGCTAGTATATAAAGAACTTATTTTTATGCTATGTTTATCCGAAATGATACTCGAAGTGTGACCTGAATCAATGGATCAGTAGATCATGGAAGGGTTGGGGAGGGAGTGGCGTGGGGGAGGGGCTGATGGTTTGATTTACTGATTTTACTGATTTACTGCTTTAGGATCCGTAAAACTTATTACACTTTACTATATATATTCAAAGAAAAAACATAATTTTTATGTTTTGTTTGGAGTAAATTTTGTTATGTTTGCATTATTTCGTAGGGAATTATGATAGTTTTGGTAAGGTTATGATAAAATTTTTTGTTAAAATTACTATTGCCTAAATATTTACTGTAAAAAACGGTTTGTCTACGTTAGCATACATTCGTTGGTCTGCATGATAATTAGACAAGGTTATGATAAATATTTGTTAAATATTACCATGTTAATGTAAAATTATTTGATACGTTAGAGATATGCTTGACAAAGTGGGAATAAGTTACGTTTTTGGGTGAAATTTGGTTTAAAACTACAACTCATATCTCAAAAACTACAATAGATACAGGAAAAAGGAATACATTGTTGGAATCCTGGTAACATTTTAGTGCGGAAATGTTTAAAAAAAAAATAAAAGAAAAAAATTATATATCACAAAAACTACAATAGCTACAGCGAAAAGGAATACATTTTTGGAATCCTGGTAAAATTTTACATAGGAAAATGTAAAAAAAAAATTAAAATAAAAAAAAAAATTATTGTTAATAATTATAGTAATATGATTAGAGAGCCTATTTAGAGACCTTTTATTGGTTACTCGTTAAAATAAATAGACTTTCTATTAAATTTTGCTTTTTTTTTTAAACTAAAGAATACCCCAAGGGTATACCGCACCGATGGCTGGAGTCGGGGTCTCTCGGCCTTCCGGGGAACTACGGGGTAGGACTAATTCCCCCCCTCCGGGGAGGGTCTCCGGAACCCCCGCTCTTTGGTATTTGGGTGTCGCGGGGGTTCTTCCGCCCCTCCCCTACGGGGTATGGAAAACGTCCCCCCCTGTGTTCCCCGTCGGCTCGAGCCCCCTACATTGCCGTGTAATACCTTTACAAATAATATATATATATATATATATATATATATATATATATATATATATATATATATATATATATATATATTATATATTATATAATATATATATAAAACATATATATATATATATTATATATTATATAATTATAATAATATAATATATATATTATATATCATATATTCTATATATATATATTAAAAAAAAATAGCCAATATTTATTTTATTTATTTATTTATTTATTTTATTTTTACATTTTCCTAACTAAAATTTTACAAGGATTCCAAAAATGTATTCCTTTTCGCTGTAGCTATTGTAGTTTTTGAGATATGCTTTTTTTTTTTTTTTTTTTTTTTTTACATTTCCGCACTTAAAATGTTTACCAGGATTTCCAACAGTAATTCCTTTTCCCTGGTATCCTATTGTAGTTTTTGAGGATATGAGTTGTAGTTTTAAACCAAAAGTTGTAGTTTTAAACGAAATAGTAACGTTTTTGTTATGCTATGTTAGTTACTTTACTGTTGTTAAGTATGGAACTTTTTTAACGATATTTGTTTATTCTTGCTTAATGTTTTTTTTTTTTTGTCGTTGTGGATTATATTCTTAGTTCAGGTGATGCTATGTAAGCTTTATTAATGTGAAAACTTTGTTACGTTAGCATATATTAGTTGATCAGTATGTTTAAAGACAAGTTTTGATAATCTTCTGTTTAAATATTACCATGTTAATGCTAAAAATTCTTGATAATGTTAATGTTTTTGTATTTTATAGTTAGTTACTTTTACTGTTCTTAGTACGAAACTTTGTTAATGTTTAACAGATTATTCGTGCCAAAGGTGTGTAGGTTGGTCGTTGTACATATATTCTTAGTTCAAGTGATGCTATGTTTGCTTTATTAATGTAAACGATGTTACGTTAGCATATATTCGTTGGTACAGTGTATAAAGACATTTGATTTTATGTTTATGTTTATCCAAAAATATACTAGAAATGGGACAAGAAAACAATAGATCAATAATACATAGGATGGGCGTGAGGGTACCGTGGAGGGTGTTTTGATTTACTAATTTACTGCTTTAGGGTATGTAAAACATAACAATTTTAGTAAAAATATGACTTGAATCAATAGATTAATAGATCAATAGATCATGGATGGATAGGAGGGTGCGGGGAAGGGGGATTTGATTTACTGATTTACTGCTTTAGAGTATGTAAAACATAACAATTTTAGTAAAAAATATGACTTGAATCAATAGATCAATAGATTAATAAATCAATAGATCAATAGATCATGGATGGATGGGGGAGGGTAGGGTGAGTGGGTTGATTTACTGATTTACTGATTTACTGTTTTAGGGTATGTAAAACATAACAATTTTAATAAAAAATATGACTTGAATCAATAGATCAATAGATCAATAAATCAATAGATCATGTAGGAGTGGGAAGGAGAGGGTGGGTGCTTTGATTTACCGATTTACTGATTTACTGCTTTAGGGTAGGTAAAACAACAATTTTAGTAAAAAATATTACTTGAATCAATAGATAAATAGATCAATATATCAATAGATTAATATATCGTGGAGGGGTGGGGAGGGTAGGGTGGGTGTTTTGATTTGCTGATTTACTGATTTACTGCTTTAGGGTATTAAAATATAACAATTTTAATAAAAAATAGGACGAATCAATAGATCAATAGATCAATAAATCAATAGATCATGTAGGAGTGGGAAGGAGAGGGTGGGTGTTTTGATTTACTGATTTACTGATTTACTGCTTTAGGGTATGTAAAACATAACAATTTTAGTTAAAAATATGACTTGAATCAATAGATCAATAGATCAATATATCAATAGATTAATATATCTTGGAGGGGTGGGGAGGGCAGGGTGGGTGGTTTGATTTACTAATTTACTGCTTTAGGGTATTAAAACATAACAATTTTTGTAAAAAAAATATGACCTGAATCAATAGATCAATAGATCAATAGATCGTGGAGGAGTGGGGAGGGTAGGGTTGGTGGCTTGATTTACTGATTTACTGATTTAGAGTGTGTAAAAACGCAAATTTTTTACGTTATAAAGATGAAAAACATAAAAAATTTAGTAAAAAATATGACTTGAATCAATAGATCAATAGATCAATAGATCATAGAGGGGCTGGAGGGACTGTGGGAGGGATGTTTGATTTACTGATTTACTGATTTACTGCTTTAGAGTGTGTAAAAACGCAAATTTTTTACGTTATAAACATGAAAAGCATAAAAATTTTAGTAAAAACAAAATGTTTTAAGCCAAAAAAAAATATATATATTAGAAATCAATAAAAAATAATAAATTTTTGAAAATAAATTAGAAAAAAATTAAGTTGAAACAAAAGCTCACTCGTCAAAGCTAAAAAATTATAAATTTTATTAAAAGAAAACAGAACACGTTTGCGTTCTCTCGGCGGTTTCGCACCGGATCGCTCCTTCTGGCGCGGTTGAGTGCACGCGTCGGGTCTTGGTCTGCGGACGGAACCCGCA
Organism: Trachelipus rathkii; assembly: GCA_015478945.1. Classification (NCBI taxonomy): domain Eukaryota; kingdom Metazoa; phylum Arthropoda; class Malacostraca; order Isopoda; family Trachelipodidae; genus Trachelipus; species Trachelipus rathkii. The sequence goes on along the minus strand of JABUQX010059205.1, from coordinate 16,936 downwards.
TCGCAGGGGGGCCTCATACCATCATATTCGAGATTTACAACCTTATAAACATATATTTTGATAAATATATTGTATTATTATACAAATATTTACTAACTCAACCACCCTATTCTATGCATTCCATCCATTTCTTCAAAGGATCTCCCTTTAGGGTGGCCCCAGATACCCTTTACGAACTTATAACCCTCATATTCGAGATCTACGGATCCAATAACATATATAAAGACACCAATATTGTATTATTTAACAAATATTTACTAACCCAGCACCGCACCGGTGCCAGCAATGGTGCCAGATCCGGAGCCGATTCGGGATCCATATCCTACTTACTTATATCTCCACTATATCATCTCCAAATTTCAGCCTTCTACGAATATTTCAATTTTTAGGGGGGCAGCGTCTACGACGAGATTTTACGCACGCATGATAGCTCACATTCAAATTTTAGCCCGATTACGATAAGCCTAACCCAGGTCTCCAGGGCAAATTTGACCTTGGCGCTAAGAGGCAACACCCCCTTAGGGGGGTTCCTATCGGACACAAAAAACTCGGCGAAAAAATCAGTTACCAAGGTTATGCTCCCAAGTTGCAGGAACAGCCTCCTCACTGGTTAGGTATTGTTTGGGTCCCCTACAAGATTCGGTGACCGGGAAGGCGGAATAACGGTTTAACCTGTAAACCTCGCCACGTAGGAAGGAGGGGCAAGATGGAGATATGACACACACAGAAACAAACACCCCGGTAGCCACCAGAAAGGGAATGGGGAGACGTTTAGAAAGAGATCAAGAATTTTGTGGTAGGGGTAGTACGTACAGGAAAACGGAAGGAAGGACAAAAACTAGGGAAGGGTACGGGTAAGATGAACAAGGATAAGAATACATAATAATAATAATATAATAATAATAATAATTAATTAATTTAATAATAATAATAATGATAATAATAATAATAACAATAATAATAATATAATAATAATAATAATAATAATAATATAATAATAATAATAATAATAATAATTAATAATAATAATAATAATTCATAATAATTAATAATTTGGACAGATTAATTAATTATATAATAGTGACTACGAACTAACAAACAATTATAATACAATCATTAATATATAATAATAATAATAATAAAAGTAATAATAATAATAATAATAATAATAAAATAAAATATAATAAATAATAATAATAATAATAATAATAATAATAATAATAATAATAAATAATAATATAATAATATAATAATAATAATAATAATAATAACACTGGCCAACAAGATTTTGCGGCAAAACATTTGAAGGTCATTTTAATAGGTAACTTGCTGCCTTGATTCCGAATATGACCTCCTTTTCTAGATTGGCTCTAGTTTTTGAGATACAGGGTGATCACAAATAAATACATTAATAACAACAATTTATGTTGGGTTGTAACGTAATCACAATAAAAAACACAAAGATATTACAAATTGTTAATTGAGTAGTAAATAAAAATGTTAACTAGGTCAAAACATTCATTTCAGTACAATGAAATCACAATTTAATGCATTAGAAATCGCTGTCTATATGATTGTCTTCTGTGTGCAGAATGTGGACAATCACGTTGAAGGCTCCAACAATAGTCTGCCATCATGTGTGTATCCCATCTTCTTTGGTAACTTTCTTCCAATCACCTTGATATCTTGATGGACCTCTCCCCTTGTTCCTCACTATAACATCCTAGATTATCCGGAAACCGATTTAAGTGACTATGTAGAAAGTGAACTTTTATGCTCATATTAGCATTCAAATTTTTGAAGTCTGAAAGCATTTTCTGTACGAGTTCTACATAGTTGGCAGATTTATGGTTGCCCAAAAGTTCTGAACAAACAAGACAAACTTTTCCAGGCAGATGCTTCAATATCAGTCATGGAATTTATGAAATTGTCATCCTTGATAATTTGGCGAATTTGAGGGCCGCTAAAGAATTCCAGCTTTGAGTTTCTCCATATTCAACCCTGGAAAAAATCTGCAAATATATTTGAAACATTCACCATCTTTGTCTAGGGCCCTAACAAATTGCTTCATCAGTCCTAGTTTGATGTGGAGTGGTGGGAAAATAATTATTTCCCCTTGTCAACCAGTGGTTCGTTAATGATATTTGATGCCCCTAAAGTCATATTTTCCCTAGCAGGCCATACAACTTTTTCCCACTGGTCTTCTTGAGCCCTACTATCCCAACAAGCATGTGAAAACAAGGGTACTTTGTATTCCTCTGCTGCCCAAGTAAGATGTTGACCATCTTCAAATCAACGCATATAGACACTGGTTTTCATTATATCTAAGCTTCTGCAAGATCATTCTTCATATTTTTCATATTTCTCCTTCAGTTTGGTGATGACCTAGTGGAATCGATCATAACTATTGCCCATTGTTCAATAAAACACACTTCAAGCTTTTCGTTGAACTTTCCATAAACAATCGCCAATCTTCTGGTCGGTATTTTGGTAACCCCATTTGGAGTAGGGGTCCAGGGATGTTCCTACAGTTATACTAGGTCTTCTTCTTCAATTAAATATGGAAGAAGTACTACCTCTCTTGTCCGAAAAAAAGTTATTTTACATTCGGCCTTGAGACAGTTCTTTTTCACTTAGTCTAGATGCTAAAAGCTCAGAATCTTGCTTGGAGAGACTTAACTCTCGTACTAAATCATTGATCTCTTCCTGGGAGAACTGTTGCTGTGTAGAAGTACTTTCTTCATATTCACTACCACTATCTGCACGTGCGCACACCAAATCCTGGATATCTTCTTCATCCAGACAATGCTAGGTCTGGGAGTGTATTGAACACTGGGATGGGGACATTGTCGGAGTGTGGTACAGGTCGCCTTGCTGATTCCAATCCGGGCATTACTCAAATTTACGTTTCTTGTAACGATTGTACCTTTCACATAAACCAAACAAAAATAACAGTCACTGTGGTGATTCTTGGCTCCCACCATACCATAGGTACACCAAATTTTAAACCTTTTCTTCGTCCATTTTTCCACTGGCGTAGATTTTCGACACACGTTTTACAGACCATATGGGGAGCCAAGACTTTATCTTTGGTCTCCCGAGTTTTCATTCCAAAAGTATGCCAATATGTTGCTTTCACAAAGTTAGTAAGATTTCTTCTTTTGATTTTCCTGGCTATATCACCACAAGTGTAGCGAATACATTGGGGGTTATTCAAACAGGCTCTTCGTGAAGTACTCATAGTGTTCTGAAAATAGGAAAAAATAAAGTATATATAAAGGTAAGCCCCTTAAAAAGAAATAAAACGATATTGCTAAAATATGCATTAAAAAAGATATTTGTATAAGAGTATATCTGGAACACCCTGTATCTCAAGAACTAGAGCCAATCTTGGAAAACTAATGTCATTTCTGAAATCAGCACACCCGATATACTATAAATTCGATAAAATATCCTTGGCAGCAAAAAAAAAAAATTTTTTTGTTGGCCAGTGTAATAATAATAATAATAATAATAATAATAATAATAATAATAATAATAATAATAATAATAATAATAATAATAATAATAATAATAATAATAATAATAATAATAATAATAATAATAATAATAATAATAATAATAATAATAATAATAATAATAATAGTGATACTTATTCAACACATCACAGTAAGCTAAGAAACCTTTATGGGGGTGAGGTAATTTATCCTAAGCATAACTCTAAAATAATTAATCTCTCAAATTATAATTTATCTATAGCTGAAAATGATCTACTGGAAAAAGGCCTAAATTATAGTTTACCGAAAAATGAAAATTTACTACAGAAGCAAATAGAAATTGAAACTTTAAACAACGATATATTACTTCATGAGAGAAAAGGAGATATAACTATAATCGACAACGAGATATTTAAAACTAAATTAAAATATTTTGGTTCTCACATCACCAAAGATAAACATAATCAACTTTCCATTGCCGACAAAGAAGCCATTTTATCTCTTAAGAACAATACTGAAATAGTGATTAAAAGGCCTGATAAGGGAGGAGGAGTTGTTATTCTTAATAAGGAAGATTATATGCAAAAACTTAAAAATATAATTTCAGATAAATCAAAATTTAAACAATGTCTAAATAGTAAAAGCGATGATCTGAAAAAATCAATTAATGCTTTATCTCGCCAAATTACGGACAATAATATTAAATTAAAAATTCGAAGAATCGGTTCTTACAACAACGGCCACTTATATGGTCTTCCGAAAATTCACAAAAATTCAGAGAATCCCCCCTTAAGACCTATCATAAACATGCGCGGAACTGTAACTCACGACATTGCACAATATTTAAATGACATTATCCGTCCGTACATTGACTCAAGGAATATGGTTAAAAGTACTGAATAATTTTTACTTAAATGACAAGATTTATTCTTTAGATGTTGAAAGCTTATTCACAAACGTACCGGTGAAAGATACAATTGAGATAATATTAGACAGAACTTACAACCATCCTTCATTACAACCTCCCAATATTGATAAATCTGTTTTAAAAAATCTTTTAACCAAATGCACTACTATGACTCCTTTTGAATTCGATGGAAAAACATATATTCAGGTGGATGGTGTTTCCATGGGTTCCCCACTTGGACCAACGTTCGCTGACTTCTACATGTCGCATATTGAAAACTTAGTATTAAGCAAAAATAAATCTTTCAATCCCAGACTATATATACGATATGTTGATGACACCTTCGTGGTCTTCGAACGTGATGAAGATGTTAAGCTCTTTATTGATGAACTCCAAAATTTAAGTGTCCTAAATTTTACTTTTGAAAAATCTGAAAATAATTCCTTCCATTTCTTAGACGTTAATATCTCCTTTGATCCAAGTGCAGCTCTCACCACAAGTATTTATGTCAAACCTACTGACAAAGGCCTATATACTAATTTCAGTTCACACTTACCCCTTACTTACAAAATCGCACTAATTAAAACTTTACTGCATAGAGCGTACCGCATTTGCTCTGACTGGAAACTTTTTGACGCAGAGCTCTCAAGAATTAAACAGAATCTTGCTAATAATTAACTTTCCTCAATATCTGCTAGATAAAATCATTAAAACTTTTATAAATAAGAAAATTCTCGAAGAAAAAGCAGAAGATAATAGGCATAGCTTGACTTTATTTTTCAGATCTCAAACGATAGATAGAATTAATTATTTTGAAAATATCAGGTTAAAGAAAATTATTCCAATATTAATCAGCGTCCAAATCTAACGGTTAAAGAAATAAAACTTAGATGCTACTATAAATCATTGAAACTTTCTTTCTATGTTTTCTGAAAGAACTAGTGGGACTAAGAAGAATGTGAGTCATGTAGTATACCAATTTCACTGTAATAAAGATGGCTGAAATGCCTCTTACATCGGGTATACTACTAGTTCTCTCAAACTTCGTGTCTCACAACATAGATACAGGCTAGCAAGATCTTTGAACACTTGAAAAACGATCAGGGAACCCCCAAACCCAATCTTGACATTCATAATTTTGACATACTACACCGAGCAGGAAATTTTTTTGAATTGAGGCTGGTTGAGTCACTCTTAATAAAAAAAAGCACAAGCATTATCAAACATCAAGTACAATGAAATGGAAAAAAAAATTTAGGTTTGGCTTGATAGAATCTCTCTATTGATTTAATTATTAATTAAAGATTTTAGATTTAACGTTAGATATAAAACTTTAATTTGCTCTTTCACATTTATATTTTTTATATTTAAATAACATTTTTTAATTCGTTATATCATTTGTTGAATTAGTCTAGAACTCGTCTCTGATGATGCCTGAAGTGACCAGGCGAAATATTAGATTAAAGGTTCAGAGAGCAGTTGTTTTTCTACTCTAGTTCTAGAATAGTTCTAAAAAAATCCAATGCTGTGAAAGCGCTTGATACGTTTATAGGAAATTGGGAAAAAGGCTTGCAAATCTCACATTAAATTAGAAGCTGATATAAAATTTCTAAAATAATTATTATTATAAATAAAAATATTAATACTAATAATAATATTATTAATAATATAATTAATTACGATAATAGCAGTAATAATAAAAATAAAATAATAATAATAATAATAATAATAATAATAATAATAAAATAATAATAATAAATAATAATAATAATAATAATAATAATAATAATAATAGTAACGATTATCTAATAAGAATAAAAAATAAAAATAATAATAATAATTAATAATAAATAATAATAATAATAATAATAATAATAATAATTAATAATAATAATAATAATTTAATAATAATAAAATTATTAATAATTTTAAAAATTATTTAATAATAATAATAATTATTATAAAAATAATCATAATCATAATATAATAATAATAATAATATAATTAATAAAATAATAATAATAATATTAATAATATAATAATAATAATAATAATAATAATAAATAATAAGAATTGAATAATAATAATAATAATAATAATAATAAATAATAATAAATAAATAAAATAATAATAATATAATATAATATTAATAATTTTAATAATTAATAATAATTTAATAATAATTATAATATTATTAAAAAATAATTATAATACTGAAATATTTTCAATAATAGTAATAGTATCAATATCGATAATACAAATTAATAAAAAATAATAATAATAATAATAATAATAATAATAATATGAAATAATATCATAATAATACGATTTTTAGTATCTATTATAATAGATACTAAAAATAATAATTATTAATAATAATAATTCTAAAATAATAATAATAATGAATAATAATAAATAATTAATAATAAATAATAATAATAATAATAATAATAATAATTAATAAATAATAAATAATAATAATAATAATCAATAATAATAATAATAATAATTAAAATATAATATATAATAATAAATTAATAATAATAATACAATAATAATAATAATAATAATAATAATAATAATAATAATAATAATAATAATAATAATAATAATAATAATAATAATAATAATAATAATAATAATAATAATAATAATAATAATTTTTTTTACAGTTGTCACCACCACTCGCGGGCAGAGCCCTATTCAAAGATGGGTGTAGCACGCTCAAAATTTCACCCTCTAGCCCAAATTACGCAGATGAGCACAGACACAGGCTTTTAAAGTGAGGGAGTTTAAATTCAGCAGGAAACACGTGAAGATGGAAGAAAGTTCCATATAACAGAGGTGGCAGAAAAGAAAGAAGCACCGCAGCGAACTATCCTAGAGTTACCAATATCTACACAAAACTTGTGCGCAGGTACAAAACCCCTTGTGCTACGAGGACGTAGTAAAGGTGGTTGTACGCGAGTGGTAAGCTCCCTCGAACAACTGCCGCTGAGGTACCTATAGAAAAGAGATAAAGCACCAACATCGCACAGCAAATATAGAGGGTCAAGTGAACTGGAAAGTACTGAACAGTTTATAAGCCTTTTGGCTTTCGATTCGACCCTGTCCAAAAGGATGGTGAAACCAGAGCACACCCTCCCCAGCAGATATGAGAACAGTACTCCATACAAGGGCGGATGAGACCCTTGTATAACTGGAGTAACTGAGAAGATTAAAAAGAGTCTCGCAGTCTAAAAAGAACTCTCTGTTACTTTGAGGCCGCCCTAACAATCGTTGTGATGTGAGGTTTCCAAGACATTTTTGGTTTATGTAAGGCTAAGGATGTTTACATTGTCAACAGGAGAGACGAGAGAACCGTCGAAAAAGGTAGGAAAGTTAGAAGGTGTTTTAGAGAGGGAAATTTTTAGAAATTGGGTTTTTAAAGAATTGAATTTCACAAAGGTATTTCTATCCATCAGCGAGAATAAAATCGGACAGGCAAGAATAGAATCGGTGAAAGATTATGACGACAGACAGTTCTAGAAGTAAAAGAGGGAGCAGAATTGAAATGAGATGAAGAATGAAGAGTCGAGTCATCGGCATATGAGTGGAGAGAGTTAGATGTACAGGTGAGAAGATCATTTATGAAAAGTAGGAATAAAGTAGGAGATAAAACAGAACCCTGAAGAACGACACTATTGACAGAAAAAGAAGAAAAAGAAGAACCACAGCCGATATTGAGCGAATTGAAAGAAAGCTAGACATAGGTAAGCAAAGAGAGGAAACCCAAAGGAGAGGAGCTTGGAGAGCAGTGACGCCGTGCCATACCCATTCAAATGCTTTGGAATATGTCATAGGCCAACAAACAGTCCCCCATAGTCCTAGAGAGAAAAAAACCATAAATCGGTTAAATAGGAAAGTATATCGCCAGTAGACCTTGAACGCCGAAAGCCGTACTGACGAACGGAAAGATGAGAATGAGATTCCAGATTTAAGAAGTGAGAGTTGAGAAGGATTTCAAAACAACGTTGCATAGAAGACAGGTTAGTGCATATCCGGCGATAGCATATAAGGCATCAGGCGGCTTCCTTTTTTCGAATAGGTTGGACATGTGTGTGCTTCCAACACTGAGGGAAAGTGTTAGTATTGAAACATAGAGAATATAGTTGAACGAGGGGGTGGGGGTCAGCACGTAAGCACATTCCCTCAAAACTCGGAGAGGAATGCTATCCGAAAAACCAGCCTTCCTAACGTTCATAGATCTCAAGAGCCCATGCACCGGGTCAAATGTAATCACAGGCAAGGCTTAGGACACCTGAGAGGAGAAGGAGGAGGAGGAGGAGGAGGAGGAAGAGATGCAGGAGGAGAGATAGGAATGTTAAAAGAACGAGTTGAAGGAGGAGAGATTGATCTTTTCAGTTGGAAAGTTAGCAATAAAATAATCAGATTAAATAAGATGAGGAAAGGCAGATTTACAGAAGTTGTTAGAGATGTTTTTGGTAAGAGGCCAGAAAGATTTGTCCAGTAGGGAGAACCAAGGAGGTGGGGTATGCGCACTTTTCGTTTGATGAAAGCCCGCTTTGCCCGTCGAAGAGTATCCTTGCAACGATTTCTAGCTAAATAAAAAATAGCGAGAGTGATAGGAGAACGAGAATTTTTTCACTCTTGATACGCGCTGTGTCTAGCCTGAATAGCCAGAGAAGAAGCACGATCGAACCATGGATTATGAGGAGATGAAGAGTTATTTAGTCGATGAAGGAATGAACCTGCTCACCCCATCAGCGATTACAGCTCCCACCTTAGTGGCAGAAGCCGAAGCTTCATCAGAGCCAAAGCAGTCATTCCAATTATAGTTAGCTTAGAAGCGACATCAGAATAAATGCATAAGGCAGGATGGAGCTGTTGGAGAAAAAGTATTGAAATTAAGAAATATAGGGTTATGGTCAGATTTACCAGTAGGAGCGAAGGTGGTGTATTTATAGAGAGAAGGACTAGTGGTGAAACATAGGTCAATTGTGTTCAAGAATTGGTTGTGACGATCCGGAAT
>JABUQX010059205.1:0-5000 GCA_015478945.1 Trachelipus rathkii | reverse complement strand
AATTATTCAATAAAATATTCTGTCAATTAAAACTTTGTCCATAATTTATACAAACAATTCTGAAAACCCATTTTGTTTGCTCTTAAAACGTTTTTTGTTCCTGTTTACAGAAATTCTCTCTCTCTCTCTCTCTCTCTCTCTCTCTCTCTCTCTCTCTCTCTCTCTCTCTCTCTCTCTCTCTATCTTGTATGTCTGTATCTACCTTACCTTGGTCTCTTTGCACGTGTCTATCTGTCTCTTTGTCTTTCTGTCTTTTTCTTGGGTCTCTCTCTTTATCCTTCTTTCTTTGTCTTTCTCTAACTTTGTCTCTTTTTCTCCTATTTCCCTTAAATTTTTGCCATCTTTTTCTCTTATCTTCTTCTATTCAGTTCCAAAGCAAGACAAATATGCAAAGAAATGCGAGTTATTATCATCACCTGTACAAAGCCCTAAAATCCCATTAGTATTCCCAAAACACAGAAATAATAGACAGAGTCGTGTCAGAGAGATTCTGTGCCACCCGCGATATTCAATTTTTAGAAAATCATGTTTTGTGACATGAATAGATGATGATGTTTTTTCTCTGAGAGAAACAACATCGGAAAGAGCCTAGAGGTTGAATATGTGATATTTTATTTATTTATTTATATTTTTTATATTTTTATGTATTTATTTATTTATTTACTTATACATTTATGTATGAGCTTAGTCATTCACATTATTATTTTATGTAATTTTCAAATTTTTTCATTTTAATACATGGTCTCTTATTTTTTGGTGACTCTTTTACGTTATTCAATTTCATTTAATATTTCATGAAATTTTTCCTTTATTCGCTCACTTTTATTTCACTCTCCTCACTACCTCCATTCTCTTCTTCAGTTCTTTCGAATCAAGTTTTTTTTCTTGAAGAGAAATGAAGAAAATTTTACTCAACTTCGTTTCGTTCTGATAAAGCGGAATTGGAAAACTTTTACGTCATTAATACATTTAGGAGACCATAAATAAGTTTCCAAAGTAATATTAAAGTGGTGCTATATCCATACTGGCATCAATAACTATTTTAGTCTACGATTTTACAAATACGGTAATAAAATTTAGAATGGGGTGTGGGGATGTATATATATTCTTCCTTTTAATCCATTAATACATTTAGGAGAACATATATTTATTTATTAATAGTATAATTTAATTTAAAATTATATAATATAAAGTTAATTATATATTATGATAAATAATATATATATTGGAGTATATATATATATATTATATATATTATATGATTATGAAAGGAAGTAAGTTTATTGAATATATAGGATAGTAGAGGTATTTTTCGGTTTCTTTTTTAATATTTTATTCTTTATTATATATATTATATCATTGATACTAATTTATTAACTTATTTTATTTCCATCTTATATTATTATTTGGATAATATACTTATTAATTATATAATATATTATATATATTAATATGATTTATAAATATAATTAATATATAATATATATAATAATTGAACTGTGATGAGTAAATAAGAGTAATACTGAGAGACGATAACTCCGATTGATATATCTATTATAGTTGGACTTAAGATAGTAAATATTAAATCAGGCAGCCTGAAGGTCATTAATATTAAATACTTTATATAAATATTTTATTAATTTATGATAGAATATTTAATATATTAATTTTTTTGTTGTATATAATTATAATATTTGTTTGCTTTATTGTGAGTAATACTAAGTGGCGGTAGAGGCATTAGGGGTATAAGTGTAGAATAGTATAAGTTATATATAAGGTCATAGTACGGAAGTGTTTAATAAAAAGATAGAAATTTATAATTGCTGATAATTTATATTGATTCTTTTGTTTATTGCAAAATTTGATGATGCTTTTTTTTGTTGTGAATTAAAAATAAATATATATAATAGTATATATATAATTATATATACGTTTATATACTATATTATATATAATTAATATATAATTTATAATATATTTAATAATTATTATATTAATTATTATATATAAATAATATATTATAATATATATATTTTTATAGTATTAAATTCTAATTAAATTTATACAAATCGTCTTACACATAACAAATCTCTAACATAAATGTCTGATTATTATACAAAAAAAGCCCGAGTACATATTTTTAATCAGCACTATCCAATTAATCTAATGCAACCCTCCATCAAGATATAAATTTCATTTATTATTGTTCCCAATATATTCTATCATATAAGTAATAAAACATAAAATGTAATAATGATAACTATATTTTAGTAATCTTTTATTAAGTTACTCCATTTTCACATATTAAAAAATAATTAAATGAAATGAAAAATTCGTAGTTAATAATATTAAACTTAAACTTTCAAATTTGCAATGATATTTAAATAAAATTATAATTAAAATGAAGATTATGATAATTCTTCATTTTATGATTATAATTAACTATTTCTTGTGGCTTCATAAATAATTCCTCCTGTTCTAAATATTCTTACACTTTCGACTGATGACACGGAGTGATAAGGTATATTTTAATATATGTAGTTTTTTTAATTCATAATAACGAAGAATTTCCATGATTTAACCAAGCCGGCTGAGAGTGCTCAGAATTACATATCGGTCAAAGTAGGTCCGGCAGAATGGAATGGGAGATATAATTCGTGATGTTAAATCAGTATTATAATCGTTATTATTATGTGTATCAGTCAGAAAGAATTACAATAACCGCAGGTATATAAATAACTCACTTTCTTTTTCTGTATATGTACGATTATAAGATAGCAACACAATTTCTTTAAAAACAATCCATTAAAGAAGTGATAAAAGGAACCTGCAGCTTCACTTTTTCACCATACGTTATATATCATTCGTATCTAAGCAGAAGAGTCAGGAGTTAAAATTTTCATGCATTACTTTCCATGCCTCAAACGACCATATTATTTACTGACTAATCTAATGCAATGTGCAAAAATTACTGTTAATCGCAGATCTAAGTGAAAGTAGCTACACACAAAGGTTTATCACATAGAAACTTAACAAAGTCTTTTTTCTACTGATTTCTAAAGCTCTTCAACGAGTGGTAACTATTCCACTGAAGCATTTTGCTTTTAATTGCCTTATTTAAAAATAAATAATAGAATTTTATATGCTAATAATGGTAAGGATCCACCTTGGGCTTCTTTTATAATTCTGCACCATATTTAATCCTGTTAATTTATATAGTAATTAGTTAACATAGTATGCTAAATTTTCTATACCAAAATAAATCATACTAAAATCTGCAGTTGAAAATAAATTTTCTTATTTGCATTGCAACTAGTTTACAATTTTTAGGAATATAGGAAAATCTATTTGCTCAAACAATATCATTTTAATGCATATTCATAATGTATTCTTATATGTATCCAGCATATGTAGATAAACGATCTTTGAATTAATAATGCGACCTCTGACATTCAAGCTGCATCAATGTAAAGTTTTTATCTTGTCAGCTTAAGCCTTGCTGATATGGTGATAAATGATGAGGATAGCTCTGCTAAGTAAATAAAATTCTTTTAAGATCTTCTATCATTAAATTGAATCAAGTGAAGCATAGTTGCACATTTAAATCAAGGAAACCTAGCAATTGCGAAAACAGAGCCAGCTTTCCCTTTAATTTTTATACCTTTACTTTTCTCCATGCTATTCATTCATTAATAGCGTATATCCACCTATTTAAGAGAATTACCCTAATTTTTATTTAGTAAATATTGAAAAATAATTGTCAATAGGCCCTCTTATAGGTAATCTTGACTAATATGATCAAAGATATTTTTCTCCCTCAATATATTGGCTATCCTATAAATTAATTTGCTAATTATAATATTTAATTTTTTTGTGCTAAATTTAAACTGATAATTAAAGTTTTCTATTTTCACTAATTAAATGGAAATAACTTTCCCTTATGTGATCTTATTAAAATGTCAATATTCCGTTATATTGTGATATTTTTCTAGGCAAAAAAAGTTTATTTTACCGAATACCGAATTTCGGCATTTTGGTATTAATATATATATATTAACCGAATACAGCCGAAAAGAATCCACCTAGATGCTTGACCGAAGTATTTGACAGCACTGATCACCTAATAGATAGTTAGTCTATCTGATGGATGAGGAGTAAGAGTAAAGATAAAAAAGTCTAGGAAATAGTAATTATTGTAATATATAATATTATTAATTATAATATATATATAATATATATATATTATTAATATATAATATATATTTATACTATATCATATTAAAATAATTATATATATATTATATACTATATTAATATATTTATATATAATATATATAATTAATTATATATATATAATATATAATATAATAATATATATATATATAATATATATATATAATTAATCTAAATAAATATATATTATATATAACATATAATATATATAATATTATATTATATATATATATATTAATATATATAGATCTATTATATATATATTAAATATACATATATAACCTAAGTTAATTATACAGTATTTGTAATAAATTAAAATATTGTATTTATAATTCTAGACTTCTTATGTCTCTATAGTTTTCTATTTTTTAATATTATATAACTATCTAAGGTTAAAAATTATTATGGAGTCTTACTACTTGGTTAACAAATTACAATTGTATATTTATTAATCGATTAGATATTTGTTAATTAAACATAAATGTATCGTTGAGCAAACATTGTTTTATTTTTTTTTATTTTTATTTATGTATAGTAGATTTTTTTATTTAATTTATTTGATATTTAATTAGAATAATATTTTTAAATATTCAGAGTAATATAATTCTTTCCATTATATTCATGTATATGAGTATAGTTATTGCTTCTCTTCAATAAAAATAATATGTTTATATATATGTAATATGATATTATTTGTAATATATTGTTATAATTTAGACTTGTACAATAGTTAATAAATAAAAGAATAAGAAATTTGTAAGTTATAA
>JABUQX010059204.1:47500-56094 GCA_015478945.1 Trachelipus rathkii | reverse complement strand
TATATTATACTTATATATATATGAATTATTTTATTAATATATATTATATATAAATATATATATTTATATATATACTTATATATATATAATATATATATATAACATATATTTATAGTATATATTATTATATATTATTATATATATATATATAGATATATATATATATAATATATATATATATATATATATATATATATAATATATGATATATATATTATTAGATATATAATATATATATATACTATATTCCCTAATATATATATATATGATAAATAATATATTTTATATAATAAAATATTATATATATACTATATTATAATATTATATTGTATTAGTATAATATATATAAGAGTATGATATATATTATTATTATATATATATATATAATATATATATATATATATAATTCGACTGTGTCTTGAGGTGAAGTGGAAGCAATTAAAGCAGTATGGGAAAAGAAAGATAAGAGAAGACAACAGGCAGGACGATGGAGCATGTACGGCTCTCTGAGAAAGAAAGAAAGACAGGAAAATATTATCTCCAAAGAGATCATCTGCAAAGCCGTGTTCTAATATGTTTTTTGTTTTCTTTTTGTTTTCCTGTAGCCTACTGATGTTCTCAGGAAGAAAGAAAGTATTATATGGCTGAATGTGCTTAGATTTTACAGTAGAAAGCTGTGTTAAAAAATTATAAAATGTAAGAAAAATATTTTTAATTTAATTAAATAAGAATTTAATTGATGAAATATGTTTGTAAAATAAAATCTTTATCCAATACAAACATTATATTTTTTTAAACGTGAGAGCATGAGCAACAAATTTTCATTCTGTTCGCTATCATATATTTAAAATAATAGAAGGATACTTTAATACAAAATTAGCTGAGGAGATAACCAGGAGTAGTAACAATTTAACTTTTTATAGCTTGTTCTTTTTATTTAAAAACAATTTTGATTTTAAATTATAAGATAGCAAAAACTGAAATTTGGCCCAAAGATGAATTGGATATTTATGTCAACGATGTCGGAAGTATAGGAAGATATTTCTTCGGCCATGACCACGAATGGTTATTTTAGGGCG
This sequence comes from Trachelipus rathkii, assembly GCA_015478945.1. Taxonomy (NCBI): domain Eukaryota; kingdom Metazoa; phylum Arthropoda; class Malacostraca; order Isopoda; family Trachelipodidae; genus Trachelipus; species Trachelipus rathkii. The sequence continues at coordinate 55,015 of JABUQX010059204.1, read as the reverse complement.
GAGGTGGGACGACAGGTGTAGCAACCGGTCCTTTCCTTTTGCTTGTATAATTATTACTTTGGCCAGCGTTAGAATCTTATGAGACCTAGAAGCAAAGATCATCTGGGAGAGCTCTGGAGGGGCGGGAGGGTTATAGAGAACGAGTGTGGAGGGGGCCTAATGGAAGAAGCATGCTTGTTCTATGAAAAGGGCGAAACCCTACCTGAGAGTGTTAACTCGAGGACTGGCGTCGGGAGGGACCATTGCGCGAAGAAAGGTTTTCTAGGTAGTAGATCTAGGGGTTAAGCGTTCGGGCATAAGAAGAAGATGCTGGTCCAAAACTGACAGGGCGAAAGCCCTTCCTGGAGTTGTTATATATATATTTTCTTTCTTCTTTCTTCATCTTCTCTTTGCCCAAATGGGGGCGGGGTAAGCAGTCCGCGCTACAAGCAAATCGTGAAAAAGAAAAGCAGGATAAGGAGGCTGGAGACTGACAAACGTCGAAAAAGAGCGCCCCAGCCTTACCCCCGCCCCCCTCTGTGTCTACCATTATTAGTGAGAGCTTCTGTCAACAGACAGAAAAGAAAATCCACCCTAGAGCATCATGGTGACCGCGACGGACCCTCTCTATGGATCCTAAATGTCGTCAATATTGTAAGGAACCGGTTGGATCCCCTGCCCAGGAGTGCCGGCCACCAAAACCATTGCCCCATGAAACAAAAACCCCCGCCATTCTCTGTCCTATCACCGCACTGTTATTCTCGGCCTTCTGCCAAACTCACATTTCTCTCCTTCAGACATCTCGTTTACTGACTCAATTCCCTTTCTCTTCGGCATTCCCAGCCGTTCGGTCTCCCAACACCAAAAAAAACCCACTCGTCCGAATATACATCCGCTCTTAACAACCGACTTTCATTCATCCTTTCCACATGAACCAAACCATCTCTAACCATACTTTCATTTATTCTCTCATTTACCCCTTTCTTCACACCACATAACTCTTCTAATACGTTCATTCCTACTTATTAATTCTTTCACACCTAGCATTGCACCCTAGGAATTTCATTCCTGAACCACTAAAATTGAACTTGTAGATCTATACTTCTTATTCCAGGAGACAAGTTTCTCACTACCAGACAAATAACACAGGTAAAACAACATACCCAGTAGACTTCTTAGGCGCCACTCAAGACTTAGTCCCTTTACATCACCAACGATTTAATTCGACCAGTCACCTTCCTGCCATTCACAAACTTTCCTCTACACTCTGTATCATCGTTCCCTTTTCTTCCAACACATACCCTAAATATTTAAACTCAAGACACGTGCTCCATCTGATCATCATCTACACATAACTTCACAATGAGGATTGTCCTCACCACAACCATAACTTACTCTTATCTACTGTTACTTTCAGACCCTTCCTTTTACATACCCTGCCAAATCTTCCACCAATCCTCTCAAACTCTCTTTTCAGATTCGCCACACACAGACCCAAAACCAAAATCATCCGTATATATATATTATATATATATATATATATATATTATATATATATTATATATATATATTATATATTATATAATTATAATATATATATCATTATATATATATATATATATTATATAATTTATATATATTAGGGCCAGGCATCCCGTAAGAGGCAGGCAAACACCATAGAAAACTTAACATCTGCAGGAAAATAAAATAACATTTTTGACTTCAGGAAGTAATTTCATCGAAAGAAAATTACAATGAAATTACTTTTGATTCACAATATTTTAATAATAAAAAATTGAGTAATATGTTGAAAATTTTTCTTTCATATTCGCATTGTTACGTTTGATTGACCCGATTTGACCCTATGAACGCTGACTCTGGCAATAGTTTTGAGTTCTCGAGGTGCCAAATAGCATTTTTTTGTACGTTTGAAAAATTATTTTTTTTTTTTGTATCCTTTTTTTTTTTTTCCGACGGAGGACAGAGGGGGGGACGAAGTTCCCCCCCCGTCGCTCCCCCGGTAGGCCGAGAAACCCTGGACTCTATCCATCTTCTTGTTTTCCGGACGGTATCCGTTTAGTTTAAAAAACAATCAACAGTTTTCTATTTTGCGTGCTCCAGACGATGTTTTGTAGCATTTTCGATTTCCCCAATAACCTCTCGTTTTAAAGGAGATTAAACAAATTTAATTTTTAAAAAGCGTTTTTTTTTTATTTTTTTAATTTCGGTGGGTAAAATGTCTCCTGATTAATAAAATGATATTTAGTTTTCGTTGTGTGTGTACCTTGTTATAGTTTTTTTAGCTTACATGGCCTGGCCTTTTCGGGATCTGACCTATGATATATATATATATATACCTATATATATATATATTATATATATATATAGTATATATATATATATATATATATATATATATATATATATATATATATATATAGATTATATATATATATATTATATTAGTGTAGTTGGGTTGGCTCCCCACTACCACCTATCTCTTGCTAGAATGCAGGATGCAGGCCTCGGAGATGGTCGTGACGCTGTAAACGGCCTTCTAATATTATCGGCGATAATGTCATGAATCGTATGGAATACATGCAATGGTCAGAGGAATAAACTGTTTTGAGGAGAGAGGTGATGGATGTTATTTGAAGGGGTCAAATTTGATCTGCTCGCTGTGACTGAAACAAAGATGAAAGGAAAGGTGTGAAAATGAGTGCGTGTGGTTGATGAAATGTGTGTATTGCTTGTGTGTTGGAACAGGAATGATGAGGGGGAGGAGAAGAGTTGCAATTTTGATGAGTGGCTTGTGGTTACCAGAGCTATGTTAGATCTTGTTTTGAGAGTACTAGAATTCTAATGGTTTAATTGAAGTTTTGAAAAGGCATGGTTATGTGGCAGCGACGTGGTCCATCTGAGGAAGAAGTTGGAGAGAGCACCGTTTTCTGGGATAATCTTGAATGATGTTTTGGATGGGGTGAGTAGGAGCTTCGATTGATTGTTGTTGGGGGACCTTAAATGGTTGGATAGTGTCAGAAAAGAGATGCATAAACAGGTGGTTCTGGGGCTGTCGGAGAAAATGTGAATGGTAGGAAGGTGATTGACCTCTGTTGAGGAGAGACGGTATGTGTAGTTAAGTAATACTTCTTAAATACAAGAGTTCCCATAGTATACTAGAGTTGGTGTAGGTAGAAGATGGTTTCGAAGTGTAAAGTAATAATTGATTTTTTGTGTTGAAGTAGAAGGAGTGTTGAAGTCAGTGTTGGATGTAACACTGAAAGATTAGGGGAATGGGGCATTATCGGATCATTATGTTGTTCTACGGAAAATTAAGTTAGTGGGGGCTTGGATGGAGAGGAAGGTAGTGGGTAGAATTAAGAGTAGAAGGGTAGTTGAGAAGTATAAGTGAACAAGGTAATAAGGATAAGTATCTAAGGGCACTCGCAAGTAAATCAGTTGAGTGTGAAACACAAGTTGAAACTAAACAAATCTGGGAAGGCAAATGAAGGAAGCAGTGTTAGCAGTGCAAAGAGAAGTTTGTGGATATGCTAAAGTAGGAAGTTAAGAATGTCAAAAGTAAGCTGGAATGAAGAGGGGTGATGCAAGTGGTTTAAAAGTGAAAAAAAGAAGACGTGGTTTGAATGTACAGGAACAATGATGGAAGTTTCAAAGAAAGGGTGGTTGAAGTATATAAGGAGGAAAAAAGAAATATTAAAAACGTGCATACGTAGGAGAAAGAAGAGGTAAAATGAACAGACTGGAGGGAGAATGATCAAGACTTAAGAAGGAAATAGGAGGCTCTCTAGAAGGAAGCGGAAAAGTTAGAATGGAATAAGGGGAATCTTGCTTAGAATAATGAATATGGATGGTAATTTCGTGACTGATGAAAATGGATGTGACGGGAGTGTGGAAAGAACACTTCGAGAATCTGAATAATATTACCAGTAATGAAGAGGTGATAGTGAAGTGTGTGGTTTGATGGTGCAAGAAAGGAATAGCGTATTTGGGGGGAGTGAGTCATTAGAAAGGAGAGGTAATGGGTATGCACGTGAGAAAGTTGAAGAAGGGTAATCTGAAGGTTATAGATGAATATTACTGGTGAAGATGATCAAGAAACGGCAGGCGAGATGGTGATTGATTGGTTTTGGAAGTTGTGTAAATAAGCGTTTATGGAGGGTATAGTTCCGAGGATTGGAGCGAGAGCAGTAAGTAATTCATAACCCTTATATAAGGGTTTAGGGAGATAAGAAACGTGTAGGAATTATAGGGGAATTAGTTTATCGAATGTTGTTGGGAAGATATATGCTGGTATTTTAGTCAAAAGAGTGCGTCATCAAGTGACTGAAGGACTGATTGGGTGAAGAACAAGGTTGCGTTTATGGAGTGGTAGAGGATAGTGTGGATCAAATCTTACATGAAACAAATGGACTGAGAAAAAATGCAGTTAGAATTAAATTGTATTACGTTTTATGATGTGCACAGACGTTACTAGGATTAATTAGGGAAGCTCGTTATGGGGTGTTATATAGTGTTGGTTGTAGCTTCTGAATGGAATCAAAAGAATGTTATGACGATAGTGAAGCGTGTGTAAGAATAAATGGTATCAAAAATGGTTGGTTTAATATTATTAGCGGAGTGAGGCGGGATGTTTATGTCCCATTGGTTATTCAATTTGTATATGGATGGGGGTATGAAAGAAGAGGTGGGGAGTGCAGGAAATGGTGTTAGAATCGAAAGAGAATGGAGGTGAGTGGAGGGGTGGCCCTACCTTTATTATATGCGGAATTGATTTGGTTTTGCCACTGTGGTGAATCTGAAGGAGAGTTTGAGAGGATTAGGTAGAGAGATTGGGGGCAGGGTGTGTAAAAGGAGGGGTTGGAAAGTAAACGTAAATAAGAAGTTAAGGTTTTAATGGTTGAGTGAGACAGTCCTCGGTTTTAGATTATGTTTAGAATGGTTGAGCACTGGAACAAGTGCTGAGTTTAAATATTTCGGATATATGTTGGATGAAAAGGGAAACGGATGATGCAGTGTTGTGGTAGAAAGTTGTGCAAGCGGAAGGTCGGCTGATGCAATTTAACAATCGTTGGTGGATGTTAAAGAGACTAAGTCTTGAGTGGGCTAGGGTCTTGACAAACGAGGGGATGTTGTTACCGGTCTATAAAAGTATAAGGTGAGGACTATGGTTCTGGAATAAGAGGTAATAGCATCTTAAAGTTCAATGTAGTTCAGATGGACATCTTAGGGACTACAAAAAAACCGAAAAAAATGTTGTAAATCAGGGTGTGAAAAGAATTTAAAGAAAATAAGAGGAACAGATGAAAAATCACGTACCTTAAAAGAGAGTTAATGTAAAAGGATGTGACAGAAAGGCAGTCGTAAAATGAGAGAAATAAAAAATGAAAGTACGTTGAGAATGCGTATTTGGAATCATGCGGACAGGGAAAATGAATGGACAAGTCAGGGATTAGAAGGTTATAAGAGCGAGAGGATAGTGGTGAGCCTACGTGTTGGGAAGTAGACTGGCTGGGAAAGAACGGAAGAAAAAGTGATTGAGTCAGTAAACGAGAAATGTCTGAAGGAGAGAAACTGTCGGTTGGCAGAAGAACACAGAGAATAAAGGGCATAAATAGGAGTGCAATGGCCGGAGATTTTGTGAGGGGGATAATGGTTGTTGGCCCACCTGAGGGCCAAGGGAATGAACCACTCACACTTGACGAAAAATATAGCCATAGGTGAGGGATCCGTCCAGAACAGGCTCCGTGAAGCTCTAGGCATAGAGATCTTTTGCCACTGCACGCTGCAGTTTCTCACTTATAGGTATAGAGGGGGGCAGTGAGAACGGTAAGGCTGGGCTTTCTTCTTCGACTTGAGATCATGTTCTTTCTACGTCTTCTCTTTTTCAGATGCATGTCACCGCACCCTACCCCCGTCTTGGCGAAAAAAGAGCCTGATGATGTTACAATTAGTACTATATTATATATAACTATATATTATATAATATATATATAAAATAGCTAGATTTAACATACTGTAACACAATGCATAAAACACACCACAACAATATAAAATACATTCACAATACATAACAAAGATATAACCCTGAACATAATATAAAACATTGGACAAGTAAAATATACCATACACACATACTATACAACAAATAAATAACCTAAATAACACATAATATTATAATACATATAACAATACCATAACAATACAGATAATATAATAAAAATAAAACTAACAAATATAATAACTATAATAAATAACAATAACTAACTAATATAAACTAAATAACAACACAGAGATACGGCACTCTTACAATGACATGCCAAAAAATAATATATAATACAAACTACCAACCCAATAAACACCGACAAAATATAACCAATATGAACTAAAAATAATAACATCGAAATAGACTTTAAACATAAGATCTTCCCCGATGCAGATTATATATATATATATATATATATATTTATTTATTTCTTTTTTTAAGTCAATGTACAGGTCCCACCACGGCTCACAAAGAAGAGGCCACACTGGATGAATAATACATATTTTAAATATGGAGGAAAATTTGAATGGCGGAAATTGAAATTCAGACAAAAATAAACAAAAACTAAATAAAATTATTATCCTTTACATTCTAAATGGTCCTAATATTACATAACAAAATCATATGATATAAAGAATATTCCACTTCTTGGGAGATGGAGATACAAGGAAAATAGTTAATGCTAAAGTGGACAAGATTCAGTATAAAGATATGGGATAATCTTTTAGAAGGTGTTATGGATCACAAAGTAGGAAAATAGACGGCAGCAAATAGGGTCCAGTTGGGAACAATCAACGAAGATATGCGCGAACAGATTGCCATGGTATGGCGATGCAAAATTTGCCAGTGGGAGGAGGGGTCCCGTGACATATAGTGACTGACACTGCAGTGATATTTGGCTGTGGGCCAATATGGAGGGGCAAAAGATATCACTGTTATCAAGCGCAATCGTCAAGGTGGGAGGAAGATCACTCATCGATGCTATGCTTTCTATTTCTAAGTTTCGTTCCCACTGATCATTAGTCCAGAACTCTTGCCAATAAGATCGAAAGCCTTGTCGGAGCAGGATAGTAATGTTGATGGAGAGGCGGCCTTGGTCGAATGGCATCCGGGAGGGACCAGGAACAGCTCCGAAAAAGAAGAGGTGGCCATTTTGGCCGCTCTATCAGCGATTTCAATTGCCAAGTCTACCCCTACATGAAGAGGGTCCAACATAGATATAATTTGTTTTCTTACGGGATGGAAAGAACAGCCCGAAAAAATTGTTGTACGGCGGACACCATTGTTTTTAAAATAGGGGGGTTCTAAGCGCTTGGAGCGCGCTGGGCGAATCTGAAATGACATGAGTAGTTTTGGTTAAGGAATAGAATTCGAGAAAGGGCAATCATTATAGCCATTAATTCTGCCGTAAAAATACAAGCTTTAGGTGAGAGGGGTATGGGAGAGGTTGAGATCAGGAAAGACAGCAGATG